>VWYI01006399.1:91246-138688 GCA_013399455.1 Anthoscopus minutus | reverse complement strand
CCCGGCCCCGGCCCCGGCCCCCGGCCCGGCACCTTGAGGAAGGACTCAAAGCTGAGGACGGCGTCGCGGTGCTGCTCTTGCCTCCGCTCCAGCTGCTGCCGGCGCTGCGCCAGGCGCTGCATCCGCTGCTGAAACTCCTGTGGGATTGCAGGCTGCTGAGCATCGCCCCACGCTTGTGCAGCCCTGGGTGCCAGCCGGGACACGCCTGCCAGCCTTGCCCCCATGGCACACCCACAGCGCCCGGGGAGGGGACGCTCAGGGGGCCGGGGCCGCCCTCACCTGCCGCTGGTTCTGCAGCTCCCGCTCCACCTCCGCCACCTCTCGCCTCTTCAGGAGCACACGAGTGGATGGCAGGAGCGTGGCGGGGTCCTGCGCTGGCACCGTCCTGCCACGGGCTGCCTGCAGCTCGGCGGGGCTGGGGAGGGAAAGCCTGGGCAAGGGCATCTGCCACGGGCACAGGCAGGACTCCCACGGGCTCCTGCTGGCCCGGGGCTCAGCGCGGGGAGCCTGGCCCGCTCCCCGGTGTGTGCGGGGATTGGCAGGAGCCACACAACTCCTGCAGTAGCCCTGCCTGCGTTCATGCGCACCGCTCCCACTTCAGCCTCCCCGACTTGGAGACCCCCAGTACCAGCGCTGTTCCCCAGGGAAGGACAAGTTAGACCAACCTCAGCTTTCTTGTTAGAACTCAGAGAATCTCCCTGCCTCCCCCTCAGCCCATGGCCGCAGTGCCCTCTCCTCCCTGGGAGCCTCAGTTGGGGACACTGCGCCCACGCACTGGGGACAGTGACACCCATCCTGGCAGTGGCAGCCAGGGATGGGAACACAAGCGAAATCACGGGCACACAGGACATGCTGGCCTGGTTGCCAACCCTTCGGTCACTTGCCGGGGGAGGACAGAGGGGTCTCACTCACAGCAGCCGCAGCTTGTCCCGCAAAGCCACTCGCAGCCGCTTCTCCAGCTCCGAGTCCATCTCGGCCGGCGCCTCCTCCCTGCCCAAGGGCCTTCGCAGGAGCAGGGACCGGGACAGCCGAGGTGGTGGCAGCACAACACAGTTGCCAGGGCCAGCCAGAGGCTCCCCGCAGCTCCTTGGGATTTTTCTGGCTTGGCTCCGAGCGCCGCTGCGGGGGCGTGGCGCTGGGCACAGGGAATGCACCAGGGCCGCTTGCAGGGAGGCTCCCACTCTCAGCCCTCAACCATGCCATCCCATGTGGGTGGAAACCCACACTCTGTTCCCTCCAGCCCCTCTGAACCCTCTGTTCAGGCTCCATGGCCCTTCAGAGACCACCGTGCACAGCCAGACCCCAACCACCGTCCCCACCCCTCCCTGTCCCCTTCAGCCTGCTCCAGTTCACCCTGACACTCCAGGGATGGCTCAGCCCCCCCGACCTCACCCACAGCGCAGACCCTGCCTCTCTGCATGTCCCAGGGGTGCTCCCCTTCCACTGCACGGGCCACCCCTGTGATCTCCCGTGTGCTGTCAGGTCCTCTCTGTCCCCTCATATATGTGCTCATGTCCCCTGCATCCACACTTGACAGGGAACAGATTAACTCCTGACTTGGACACAAAGCAACACTGCAGGAGGAATTGGGGAAAAATATTTGTAATACAAACAATTCAGGCTCCCCAGAGACAGTGTCACCCGTGTCCTGCCCACACATCCCTTGTTTATTCCCTTGCCCCAGGACCACTGGCCCCGTGGTGACTTTCTCTGTTCCAGAGTGGCTGATGGGGACTGAGCCAGAATCCCACACAGGAATTCAAGTCCATCACAGGCATCAACGTGAGGGGGTGCTCCTATGGTCTGCCTGTGCTGGGTGTCACCTTGTTTTAGGGACACCCAAGACAAGGAAAATGGGAGAGAAGAAATGCAGAAACATGGATGGAGAAGGATGGAGTGAAACTGTGGAAGGGACAGGTGGAGAGAGAGGTGGGAAGGCTCTGCCCGAAGCGTCCTGGGACAGGACACTGACAGCCTGTGCTCAGCCACACACAATGAGGGCCTGCTTGATGCTGGATTCCAGCTGGAGCTCCATGTGCTTCCTCAAGGAGGGATAGAAGCTATTGAGCCTCGTGTCTCTTCTCTCACTTCCTGCGGAGAGACCTCACCATGGAGCTCGTCATTGTCACCTACACAGGGCAGAGCAGCAGCATCTCAGCTACAACAGCTATCAGGAACTCCTCCCTCCCTGACAGCTGCTCTGGGAAGACCCACAGCTGAGCACAGCCTGCTCACCTTCCCTGAGATGGATCAGATGAGCAGCCTGGGCCCTGCTCCCAGCGACCAGCGCCATGGCCTCGTGCTTGGGGCATTTGCTCAGGGCCTCCTCAGACCCCTGCCCCTCCTCATCTTCAGAGTCCACCAGCACTAAGACATCCCCTGAGTCTGCACTCCTGGGAACAGCAGAGCAAGCTGGATGAAAGGCTGAGGAGAGCTTGCTCCTTGCCCTACAGGAAAGCTGGGTAGCGATGCCATGAGGGACTGGGCTGAGGAACGTCAACTCACCTGAATGCAGCACCTGAACAGGAGAGAAGAGAGCATTAGAAACTGCCCCTCTGGGAGTGCCACTGCTTGTACCAGACTGGACAACCCCTGCCAACCCTGCCTCCACCCCTGTGCCTCCCCCAGTCGGTCACTGGCAGCCCCATGCAGAGCCCAGACACAGCACAGGCAACCCTGACTCCAGCACACAGAGAGGGACAAGTGGGTTGGGGATAAAGCCCCAGCAAGGAGGAGCCAATCCCTACCTCTGAGGCACAGGAGGGGATTGTAGTACAACACAACCCCAGTGGCGGTGAGAACAGCCAGGAGGGACAGGACCACCACAGCACCCACAATCCCAACGATGTTCGCTGGCTCTGCAGAGAGGGGACACAGACAGATGAGGAATTCTCAGTGCAAACCAAAGAGCAGATGTGCTGTGTCCCTAGGCCCTCCTGCACGGCCCCACTCACGCTTCACCGTGAGGCAGACAAAGAGCTCCCGGAGCCCCACGGGGTTCTGGGCCTTGCAGACGTAGCAGCCGCTGTCGGTGGCCTGGGAGCAGTTCTGGATGGTGAGCCGGGACACGCTGCCCTCCTGGGCAATGAGGAACCTGCCCCCAGGCTGGATCTCCACCTCGGGCTGGCTGATGTCCCGGAGCCAGCTGAGCCGAGCTGCCGGGGTGCTCTCGGTCACCCGGCAGGTCAGGGTCACATTGTCACCCACAAAGCAGGTCTGGGGGGGCTCAGATTCCAGGGAAGGGAGTTCTGAACAGCCCCGGGGGAAAAGAAAACAAAAACAGGAGTCAAGGAGGGGAATAGAGGCAATTAACATAACGAGCAATCAAGCTTCTGGCTGATTAATAATCATTAACAGAACGGAGGCAGGCAGGAGTCTGGGAGTTGAGCTGCATGGGTTTGGCATTTGGCTCACTCAGGAGCCTCTCAAGGAATGACCTGAGCAACTTTCATGGCGCTCAGTCCCTTCTGACACCTGTCTTCATAACCCCAGGGAAAAATGGTCTGAGGGCAGCAGCAGGTAAATGGCACAGAGGAGAAGAGCAACCCAGGCATTATTTTCCTTGGGATCAGCTGAGCTCTTGTGAAGCCTTGACAAGCCTTGGAGGATAAATACAGCCCAGATTTTCATCAGCCACTCAGATAGATCCCTGAGGTGCCTGAAGGGCACACACAACCCTTAAAGCCAACCCTACGAAATCTCATCTCACACTGCCCACAGCCCCCAAACCACCTCTCACTTTCACACAGGTGTGTGGAAGCTTTCCACAGGTGAAAACACTGCTGGGGTGGAATTTGTTGGCCCCGGAAGATGGCCAGCTCACCTACAACTCTGCCATGATGGATCTCAGTGCTGCACATGTGCCACGCTACCTCCTGCCTGGTTTCCCTGACCTCCTCAGTGCTCTGGAGAGCAGGGAATGACCAGGGTACCCACCTGCTCCACATTCACCAGCTTCATTAACAGTTAATGAGGCAGCAAATCCACTCACTTATCTCCACAGTGCAGGCAGGCTGCTCCTGCTTCACCACGTGGCTGCCCACACACTTGAAGACCTTTCGGTGGGACAGGTGGGAGCTGTTCAGTGTCTCCACATGGGTGTCCGAGGAGCTGGTGGAGCTGATGACCCAGCTGGAGTTCTCCAGATCCTGCCCCTCTTCTCTCCAGTGCAGGGTAGGGTGGGGGTAACCCCCAGGCCAGCTGCAGAACAGCTGCAGCATCAGCCCCGAAGAGGAGGTCTCAGCCCAGCACTTTGGGGTTGCCTGTGGTGGATCTGTCAGCAAGGACAGCACGTGGTCAGAAACTCTTGCAGGGCTGGAATTCATTTGTCATCATTCCCCTTGAAAAATCTTTCCTGTTTCCCTGCAAGTCCTGCTCCCTGACCTGCATCCCACAGCTCAAGATATGCACAGCTGGAAGTGACAGCCAGCAGGGACCAAGAGGGGCTGTCACAGTCCCCACAGCCAAGCCTGGAGGGAGGAAAAAATTATTGCCACAGCTTTATCCAATGGAAATGAGATAAACACAGTGGGAGAATGAAATCCCACTGCCCTGGTCCTCATGGCACAGCTCAGGGATGGACACTGAGTCATCACTTGAAAACAAGGCACAGTCCTGGCTCTCTCCCAGCTGCTCCTTCCACACATAGATCCACACACATGCTGATTTAACAGCCAGAGGGATTCTGGACTCTGATCCAGGCAGAATTAACAGGCTGTGCCCCTGTGTGTGCCTAATGCAGTGCTGAACAAGACTGCACCAAGAGACCAAATCAAAGCAAGCCCCACACCAGAGGTGTCAGAGAGATGTCTGAGGCTTATTCTGGGGAGCATTTATTCAGGGGACTTTGAAATTCCTTGAATTAATGAAAAAACATCATGGCAAACCCTCATGTGAGCTGCAAGAACACACCTTCCTTCCTGGGGCTTGGCTTTCCAGAACTGTACACACACCTCAGGTGATCTTTGAAACCACTCAGCTCTGGCAAGAAAGTTCCCTGCAACATTCTCTGTGTGTCCCACCCCTGGGGAGGATCAAACTGCTCCTAAACCCTGGCTGTGGTTTATAGGGCATCCTGTCAGTCTGAACCAGCTGAAACTGCCCCACACTAATAGGGCACAGCCTCTCCAGCATTGTTCAGGTGGGCACAGCCCCTCCAGCATTGTTCAGGTGGGCACAGCCCCTCCAGGATGGCCAGCCAGGGCTGTGCTTTCTGTGGTGACCTCAGGAACGGTCTCCTGAATCCATCAGCTTTACATCCTGAACTCCCAGGCTCTCCCAGCACAACTCTGCCTAAAGAAATCTACTCCCACAAAGTTAACAAACCAAAAGCCTAAAAATGTCCATCCACCCTCCCAACCTCACAAAACACCAGCAAAAAGGACCTGTTGTGGTTTGACCCACAGAAGAGCCAACAGAGCTTGCATCAACCCACACACAGATGTGCCAAGGAATCCCTGGAGGTGTGGAACTGCACGTCTCCTTCACAGGTGCTTCCCATCCAAAACAAACACAGAATCACAACCCAAGGCAGGGCTGCACCTTTGTCCTGTCACTAGAATGTTTACTCTACTGCTTGTGGGGTTTCCTAAGTGCAGTTTTGCAAACAAAAAGAGAACTTTTTGGTACCACCCATAGGATGGGTTGAAGACTGTCAGCTGGTTATTTCCACACAAGCCCCGGGGGTATCCTGGGAGGTTCTTCCTGGGAGGTTCTTCCACAGCAGTGCCAAGACTGTGTCCAAAATTTGCTCCAGCCCAGGATAAAATGTTCCACCAATGTGAATTGTGAAAAAAAAAGGGCCCTGCTACAGGTCAGAGGTTAATCTTCTAACTTTTGCTGATGCTCCTCCTGCTCACCTAAAGCATTTCCATAAATCTCCTTCTCACCTATCAAAGGGTATGCCCGCCTCAGCTTTGTCATACTTGGAAATTAGTTGACACAATTAATTCCAGACTAATAAATGAAGTTTGGAGTGCAGCTCCAACACGTGGTACCTCATAAATATGTTTTGCTGCCAAGTGTTCTGCCCCAGTGCTCCAGATTTGGGGCTTCCAACCCCTAAGCCCAGTGCTTACATATCTATTCCCTGAAGCAGCCTGGGGTTCAATCCTTCCACACCCTACCTGCACGCTCCTTGCTGCAGTAAAAGAATTTTTATTCCTGTAAACTTTCAAGAGGTTAATCTGTACAAAACAGATGCAGTGTTTACACACAGGTAGAAGGAAGGAACACCCTGAAGGCAAACAGGTCTCACACATAGGAAGGAAGGGGCCAAGGGAGTACAGAGGGTCAAAATAGGAAAAGCAGTGGATTTTCCTTCTTCTCAGTCCTGAAGGGACCAAGAGCGGCACTAGACACAGGACCTGTGCTCCCTGCTAATCTGGAAGGGGCTGTTCCCATGAAATACATGAGGCATCAGGGCAAAATAATGATTCCCTGGCAGCAGCAAGAAGGATTAATTGGCTTGAGTGCTTTCCAGCTTGAACTTCCACCTGTGCTCCAAACATTTCTAGGGAATGAACGGATGAAATAGAGATGGGAAAGGGAGAGAGCACCACAAGACACAGAAGGGCTGAAAGAACTGGCCTGCACTGATAACAGGTACGCTCTCAGGACACTGCTCCCACACAGACCTGAGGAATTCTGTGCTTCCACCAATGCAAGACTCCTCAGCTGGGAAGAGTTCTCCCACTAAAAGGATGGCACCAAGGGAAAGCAGACAGAGAGCAGCAGCCCCTACCCCAAGGTTTACAGAGACTCAAGTCAGCCAGATTCTGATGCAAAGGGACCCCCTGGAATAGCTACAGGGAACGGAAGATGGGCCCAAAAACTCGTTTATCACCAGCAAAGAAGAAGAGACACAGCAAGGACTTGAGAGCTGTCATTTCCCCTACATATGCCATATCTGAGACAGGTCATTTGGACACACATTCTGGTGCTTGTAAGCAGATGTGAGAGAGATTCTGCACAATAAAGCCATTTTCACTTTCTAAAGACTATTTTTCCACCAGTGCCAGATGAATTTGGGGACGTGGAAGGCAGAGGGGAGGAAGCTCAGCTGTGGGGATGACTTACTGGCCACCAGGAGCTGCACCCTGTGCTCGTGGTCCGTCTTGTTCAGCACTTCCCTGCAGGTGTAGTTGCCCTCGTCCTGCACACGCAGCTCCGTGATGCTCAGGGAGCTGTTGTCCACCAGGGAAAAGCGAACGTCCGGGGGGAAGGAGACCCTCGAGGAGAAGAGAGGTGGGAAGGAGTGCGGATCCCCTTGGAACCAGACCACCTCGGTGGCTTCCTTGGACACGTTGCGGCATAAAAGGAGGATGCTTCCTCCCACCTGCCCAAAGACCACTTCATCTGTTCCTGGAAGAGAGAAGGAAAGGCATTAGAGATGTAGGGAATGTGCCAAGCCGCCTTCTCCCAGCAAACACCTGGATATCTGATCTATGTCCACCCTCTGAGCTGCTTGTTAGGGGACTGCTGAGGGACCTCTGAGGTGACTAAAAACATCCAGCGCAGACCAGGATCAGGAAAAGGGACATCGCTCCCTGCTGCCCTCCCCTCAGCCCCGCTACCTGCGGCCTCCCGGCGCGGCACCAGCCTCCAGACGCAGAGGGCGAGGAAGAACCGCGCCGGCGGCGTCCCGCCGAGGAGCTGCATGGCCGTGCCCGCCGCCAGACCCCGCGGAGGCGGTACTGCCCGGCCGCCGCCCCGGCGAGAGGCCTGGGGAGGGCGGGCGTGCCCGGCCGGGGGGACCCGCCCGCCAGCGCCCGTGAGGGGCCCGCGATGGGGCCGTCCATCGTGTACCACCGCCTCAGAGCCGCTGTTTCAGGCTGCTGCCATCTTTGGACGCCCCCACCCGGGGCCGCCCGCCATCTTGGGGTCACCTCACTCCCCCCCCGGCCATGTGGGGCGGCCCCAGCAGAGCGGGGCCGGCGCTGCCGCCCGGTGCCGCCCATGGATCGGGAGCGTTTGAACGGAAGAGAGCGGTGTTGGCTGAGTGGTGTTGCCTGACTGGTGAACGACCCCCACATCCAGAGAGCTGGTCTAATCCATGCACTTAGAGACACGCCACAAGCAGAGGGTCCGGAAAAGCAGAGATAAACGGTTATTCCTCTGGATAACCCCGCAGCAAGAGCCGTTACCATGCAACTATCCTCAGATTTCTCCAGGACGCCTTACACATGGCAGCTTGGAAGTATCAAGGCGTGCGTGAAGCAGAGCGCTGAGACCCATAGGGCTGCCCCAGTGGGCCTTGGCACATTAATTATTCATTAACCTAATTGGCAGTAGGGGCGACAGCGCTGGCCCAGGTAACCGGAGCTCCGCCGCCTCCCCTCCGCTCCGCCTGGGGGCGCCATAGAGCTGGCGCGGGGGAGGCCAGTGGTGCTTCTCCACCAATGGGATGGGAGCATAGCGGCGTCTCCACCAATGGGAGCGGAGCATAGCGGCGCCTCCACCAATGGGAGCGGAGCTGGGCGGTGCCTCGGCCAAGGGGTACGGAGCTGAGCGGCAGCGCGGAGCCGCCGCCGCCGCCGTCGCAGCCACAAAAGTCGCCATGCCGGTGGACCTAGCGAAGTGGGACGGGCCGCTGAGCCTCGCCGAGGTGGAGCAGAAGCCAGCGCACCCGCTGAGGGTCAAGTATGGCTCCGTGGAGATCGACGAGCTGGGCAAGGTGCTCACGCCCACTCAGGTGAGCGGCACCCGGCCCTGCGCGGGGTTTGGCGCGGCAAAATGGCGGGATGCGGTCGGGCCTCTTGGCGCTGTCGCTCCGGCAGCTGCCGCCGGAGCTTCACCGGGTGTGGAGGCAGAGAGAGGGGCTGAGCTTTGGGAGCGGCCTTGCTGCGGGGGCGGCCGTGCCGCAGGAGAGAAGGCCCGGGGCTCTCACAGCCGGGGCGAACGGGCACGGATGGCCTTGAACCCCTCGGTGTCGCTGGCAGAGCAGGTCGTGCTGGCCCTGTGTGCAGGGCAGGTGGCCGGCGCTGGCAGCGGGGCCGGTGCTAACGCGGTCATCCCTGCAGGTCCAGCATCGCCCCACCAGCATTGAGTGGGACGGCTGCGATCCCCAGAAGCTTTACACCCTGGTTCTCACAGACCCTGATGCGCCCAGTCGGAAGGACCCGAAGTTCAGGTAACGGGGAGGGACAGCTTCGTGTCTCGCGTGGGGAAAAAGGAGCATCTCTCCTGGGCTGAGCAGAGGCTTGTCACAGAAATCACGTCCTTGCATCTCTCCTTGAGCCAGGGACAGCGTGAGGAGGAGCAGCTGCTCTTGTTAGGGGTTTTCAAATGTCTGTTGTAGTTGGAGCAGTACAGCATTTACTGCTTGCTCTAATTTAGCACGTTTGTGAGTTGCAATTAGGTCTTGCTGGTAGCAGAATCTTAAATCTGGGACCAGCTCACCTTCTTCAAGTCACTCCCAGCAGTGTGTGGAATACCCACTTTCAGAGCTCAGGCTGTGGGTTTCCTGCAGTCACACAGAGCTGGTTTTGGCAGGGAGCACATCTCAACAAAGCAGTGCCTGCCCTGGGACTGCTGCTCTTTGGGTTTGGCAAACCAGGAGTGGCAGCTGTTTGTTTACCCCATGCTGACAGTCTCGTGGAAAAGCAGCAGCTTGGAATGATAAAGGGTCTTCTTATCTGTGGTTCTGCCAGTTTGATTGTTCTTTGCCCTCTCCTTCCAGGGAGTGGCATCACTTCCTGGTGACCAACACAAACAAAAAAAATCCTAAAAAACTTTATTCTAATTATTCTTTTTGTTTTAATTCTATTAATAAAATTTTTCTTTATATCTTTTAAATTTTAAACCTGTTTTACCTTCCTCCTAATTCATACCTCACAACAAAAAATAACTAATTCTAACAAATGCACTGGCACTTTTAACCAGTGCAAAACCCACTACATTATTTAATACATGAACCAAAAAAAACCTAACAAAACTCAAACTAACAAACCAAAACCACTACACAAAATTGGTGTTTGTTCTTCTTTGTGTTTGATTGCTCTTTGCCCCCTCCTTCCAGGGAGTGGCATCACTTCCTGGTGACCAACATGAAAGGCAACAATGTGGCCAGTGGGACCGTGATGTCGGATTACGTTGGCTCCGGGCCTCCCAAGGGGACAGGTCGGTACCTGCAGCAATTCCCACGTGGTGCTGCACGGATCACACCCAGTGCAGAAGGAGTGGGGTGGGAAAACCTGCAGCAAACTGCCCGTGGGGGCTGCGGGGAGCCACAGCCAGCACGAGCAGGGATCGAGTGCATCTTCCCCATGCCCCAGCATGCTCAGCCAGCTGCGGGGGTGCCCTGGGGGCGCGGCTGGTGACGCTGTCCCTCCCTGCAGGGCTGCACCGCTACGTGTGGCTGGTGTACGAGCAGCCCCAGCAGCTGGCCTGCAACGAGCCCGTCCTGTCCAACCGCTCCGGGGACAAGCGCGGCAAGTTCAAAGTGGCCGCGTTCCGCAGCAAGTACGGGCTGGGGGCGCCGGTGGCGGGCACCTGCTACCAGGCTGAGTGGGATGACTACGTGCCCAAGCTCTACGAGCAGCTCTCGGGGAAGTAGGGGCACTGCAGCACCCGTGGGTGGGGCTGGCACGGCGCTGTAGTTGTGTTTTGTTAATGAGTTGAGCCCAAGCGTCCCGCTCTGACTGCTGGAAATGTCACTCTGTCGCTGTCCCTGCTCCGTGTCCCTGTGTCCAGGCCTGCGCTGATGCCTGTGGTATCCTAGCTAGAGAGCTGCTGATGGGTGTCCCTGGAACGGCCACTCCCTCCCAACTGACCTGCTTAAGGGAATCAAAGGCCTCTGTGAATTAGTGTCTGCTGTCTTGGGATGGCTTGAGGTGGCAGGGGTGTGGGTATACAACCACTCTGGGGTGGGTGATGGCTGTGGAGACTCTCTTTTCCAGGAGAGGAGAGGGCAGTCAAAGGGAAACTTCCTCCCCTTTTGTTTTCTTTCCCCCTCCTGTTTGGCCAGTGCCTCTACATCACCACTACTGTAGTGAAGGTGCAGCACGGGGGGGAAGAAGGAGCTGGCCTAGAGCACTTGCTTCTATTCTCTGCTGCCACTCAAAGCTGAGACCACTTAGTTTTGTTCAGTCCTGTGGTGACGTGCCCTGTGCTCACAGTGCAATTAAAAACTTCCCAAGGTACTTGGTGTGCTTGGTTGTCTTCTTGGGGGATGAGGGCAATGCTCAGGAAGCAGTGGGGTGGTGTTGTGTTCCTGGGATGGGGCTGGACCCTCGGCCCACTGATGCTGGAGGGACACAGCTCAAAGCCATCACATCTTTCTGTCTTCATTCCCAGCCTTCAGTTCCTTCCCAAGGGATGTCCCCACACTCCCAAACCCATGGAGGCTCTGTTCCCTTCACAGGAGCCCCCACATCACCACAGCAGATCTGACACCCCAACAGTCAGACTGGGCACAACCAGACTGACCTGAAGCCACTTCCCAGCCCAGCTGCAGGGCCCAGGCACTTCCTGCTCCTCCAGCAGCTTTGCAGTCAGGCCTGGGGGTGTGTCCTAAGTGCCTACAGCAGAAATGAGCCTTTGGTAGAGCCTGATGGCTGTAAAAGGGTAAAAAAGGTGCAGCCAATGCAATTCAGCTTCATGGAATCAGGAGCCTTCCCCATTTGTTTCAAGCTGCTGTATCAAAGCTCTATAGTGACATGGTCTGACCAAATCAAGCAGCATCCCTGTGAAAACTGGGGATTCCAGAGCTCAGGTGGATAGTGCTGCCCCAGGGCAGTTTTATCAGCCCAGCAATTAAAACATTTCAACAGGATCAATGGTTTTCCAGGAAAACATCCCCAGCTACTCCAGACCAAGGCCCACCAGAGTTCAGGCTGGAGCAGAGCTCACAAGGCTGATCCAGCCTGGGACTGCTTGGGCTGGGAAGAGGACATAAAAATATTAAAAAATCCATTACCCTAAAAACCTCCACTGTCAGGAAACCAAGCCCTGAGGTTCCTCCAGCCCCAGGCTGAGGGACACCTGTGGAATGGGACACCTGTGGAATGTGTCCCCTCCCCATCCCCACCTTGCACCTGTGCTGGGCCACGAGCCACCCCTCCCACAATGACACAGCCAGGCATTGTGATGAACACTTTTATTTACAAATATAATTAAAAGCTCTGACAGTTATTCATGCTCTTCCCTGGAACCTGAAAAATGTTTTTGTTGTTTTGTTGGTTTTTTTGTCCTTTTTTTTTGTTGTTGTTTTTTTTTTAAAGTGCATGCAAAAGAAGTAAAGCCTTTTTTTTTTCTCTTTTTATTGTAAGAAAATACACAGTTTGAAAGTGTGAATAATGCAATATTTATGACCAAGATCATGGGGTTGGGGGTGAACTTGGGGGAGGAACAAAAAAAACAAAAAACCCCAAAAAACAAATAAAAGAAAAACTGAAAAGGGCTGGGATGATCTAACAGACAGTGTTGAGCTCCGGAACGGAACTGGAAAGTGGGGGGTGGCTGGAGCAGGAAGGGTGGGGGGAAAGAAGTAAAAAAATTTTTGATCAGAGAAACAGTTAAAATACAATATGAAAATAAGTAAAAGCTCTCCTTAAATTCCTTCTATACACAAAATACACGATTTGACAAAGCCCAATTTGTGCTACTGGGATCCTGTGGGCTCATTTAAGTGTATTCACATTCTCTGCGACAGCAGAAAATGATTTATGATACAATCAAGAATATGCCCAGGGGCCAGGGCTCGTCCCTGCTGCCCCTGGCATGGTTCTCCTAAAAATCACCACGTCGTCGCCCGCCCCTCCCCACCCCCAAAAAAGTAATAATATGTCACCACTGATATGTACAGCACGATTAAGTTCTTTTTTTTCTGTAAAATGTATCAAATTTTTTTTCAATCTTTAATAAAATTTTTTTTTATTTAATTATTCCTGATGAATAAATACCAAAAAAATAAAAATAAAATAAAATTATGCAGCAGCTAGTTAAGGTAAGGCTGCGGATTCAGTCTCTCTCCCCCTGGGATCGTAGATATCTTTTAATTATTAATATTTTTTTTTGCTTGTACTTTCATCGATTGGTGGTAAAATGAGTGATTGCTCAGAAGCAATATACATCCACTTGGTGGNATTGGTGGTAAAATGAGTGATTGCTCAGAAGCAACATACATCCACTTGGTGGTTTTTTTTATGTTGTTTTTTTTTTGTTGTTTTTGTTTGTTTTTTTTTTCCTCCATTAAAATTGTCTCCAAAGTTTTCACTGAAACATTTTTAATCATTGCACAGAGACATCAATACTGTGACATACTATGGAAAAGACTGCCAGGAGCTGTCCTGCACCGGGACGTGACGGGGGAAAGGGGCCCCTGATGGATAAGAATATACAGGCACTGGTCCGACACGATGTCAGTAAGAGAGACAGAAAGAGAGAGAGCACGCCCGTCAACATGGGGAATGTTGGGTTTGCAAGTTTTATCCTTACTTTGTTTGCTTTTTGTGGTTTTGTTGGTTTTTTTTTTTTAAATGGCAAAGAAATTTAACCTCATCTATAGTCCTCCTTGGGATATTCTAATGTGACCAAATTCCCAAAGCCCATCCTCAGGCTCTCCATGTCAAATGTCTCAATCTCCCGCTCCTGCCTTTCCAACAGAAACTTGATCCTCTCGCTGCGTTCCTTCTGCAGGGCGGCGAGCTCCTCTTCGATCTGCAACGAGCACAGTCAGCAGCCCCCAGCACAGCTCCCCCTGCCCCGTGGCCCCAGTCCCCTCTGGAACCTACCTTCTGTTCCAGGTGTGCCCTGCGCAGCGACACCCGTTGCTCCAGCTTCTGGAGTTCCCTTTCGTGCTGTGCTTCTGTCTGCATCTTAATTTTGCTCTGGTAAGCGTTGAGCAGCTCCATCTCCTGCTGGAGTTGCAGTCTCAGGGCTTGGCATTCTGCTTCCTGGGCCTCGTCCAGCCGGAGCTGTGACAGCATCGGGAAAACAACACTCAGACCCCTGCTGGGAATTCCTCTGCTCCCACACAAGTCACGCACCACCCTTTCTTCCCAAAGCCGCTGGTGTTGGTGGCAGAGGGAGAAAGCAAGAAAGGCTTCATGAACAACAGCTTCTCTGCTCACACAGACAGAGCCTCAAAAGATCCAATCCTAAACTCCAGCACGCGAGGGGAGCGGGGGAAGGACAAGTGTTCTGCAGGTCCCTTATTCCAAGAGGGAAAGTGCCACCTGATGTGTTGAAACAGTTTTTACAACTCAGTGGCTGGAGAATTCCCCCCCAGGATGCTGCCAGGCCCCAGAGCCCCTCGAGCCCCCCTGCACGTACCGCCTGCGAGGCCATCATCTCATTGATGCTCTGCTCGTACTGCTCGGCCAGGATGGCGAGCTTCCGCGTCTGCTCGTCCTTCAGGCTCTTCAGAATTGTCTTGTGCTCACTCTTTGGAGTTACTTCCAGCTGGTGATTCTTCAGTGCTTTGTACTGCTTAGTTTGCACTTTGCATGTGTCCTGGAACTGCTTTTTGATCTGCATTTCCATAGCCTGCCAAGGAAGGAACGACGTGAAGAGCACGAAGGGCTTTGGGAATGGAGAGGTTGTGGTACATCCACATTGGTGGGGTGGTGGGAACCACAGCTCCCCTGTGCGTGCTTCCCGCAGGGAATAACAGCAGCAGCAGCCAGGCCCTCCTGCAGCCTGGCCAGGAACAGCACCCACTCAGCCCAGGGCACTTCCATCCTCTGCCCCTGCTTCCTGCAGATCACCCAGCCCAGCACCTGCCTCCCAAAACACATTTGCTTTTTCACAGCATCATTCCCCTTCCACGTCCTTCCCACCTCAACCTTGCACTATGTGGAGGCTGCAGATCTGAGATAGCAAGGGTGTGACAGTGACAGCAATGTGCCTTCTCTCTGGTGACCAGCGACCCCAGGGAAAGGCTGGAGCTGTGCCAGAGAGGTTGAGGCTGGGTATCACAGAAAGGTTCTTCCCCCAGAGGATGCTGACACTGCCCAGGCTCCCCAGGGAACGGGCACAGCCCTGAGGCTGCCAGAGCTCCAGGAGGGCGTGGACAGCACTGCCAGGGATGCACAGCATGGGGTTGCTGGGGGGACTGTGCAGGGCTGGGATTTGGACTCGATGATCCCTGTGGGGGCCCTTCCAGCTCAGGAAATTCTGTGATTCTTTGACAGTGGCAGGAGGAACATGCCTCTCCCACAGAGAGCAGCTCAGAGCTCTGTAACCACACTGGGGTGTGCACAGAGCTCAGCACACAGAGCACTCTGTGCACTTTAGACTCTGAAAGCACCACCCAACCCCTCTCCTCATCATTCTAAGCTGACACCAACGAGGGCCTGAACAACACACAGCTTGTCAGAAACAAGTTCTGTAACACTTTGCTTAGGACTAGACTATTTTACCCAAGAGCTTCAATTAGCACAGCATTATAAAAACCCTCTGTGAACTCTGGACTATCCCAGCCCACAACTTCCCTGAGCTGGAGCTGCTCTGTGCAAAGTGAGGGAAGCAAGGGAGGGCACAGGGTGTGGAGAGCAGCAGCCCCACAGCACGGGTGCTGTGTGGAAGAGGCACAGACAGGAGGAGAGGCTGGAGGAGGAGGAGGAGGAGGAGGAGGGAAAGCTTGCAGCACCTTCAGGTTCTTTGGTTGCTGCCGGAGCTCCATGAAATGCTTCCTGTGCAGCTCCCGCTCGCGCCGCTTGTTGTATTCCAGCTGGTTCTCGAGCTCAGTCTGGTGCTGCAGCCGGATGAGGTCCATGCGCAGCTTCTGCAGCGTGTGCAGCTGCCGGTACTCCAGCTCCCGCGTGGACTCGTCGTGCCGGATCAGCATGGCGTGCTCCATCTCCTTCTGCGTCCGCTTCTTGTTCAGCTCCTGCACACACACACACGGCTGAGCGGGGAGGCTGCAGGCTCGTGGCTCTACACAACTGTAGGGACTTCACGTGTCACAGGGAAACACAAACCCAGCAGCAGCGTGGGGATGCTAGGACTGACCACCTAGTGACCGACCATCCACCCATCCACTCACTCACCCACCCCTCCATTCACCCATCTATCCATCCATCCACTCACTCACCCATCCATCCACTCACCCATTTACCCACCTACCCCTCCACTCACCCATCTATCCATCCATCCACTCACTCACCCATCCCTCCATCCCCTGCTCCTCTGGCAGCTCCGGGATGGCCCCCGGAGTCCCCAGCAGGTGGCACCCGAACCCCACACCAGCCCTCCGAGCCTGCAGAAGCTCGCAGTAACTTTGAACGAACGCATCCCAGGCTGCTCAGGCTGCGTGACAGAATCGGGGCTCTTGTCTGCTTTAAATTCCCCTGTGCCTCCGTGGGTACTGCGAACGAGCTTCTCCATCACCTGCACTAGAGTGGCCACAGCAGAGGTCAATGGCTCTAACACCACCTCGGGTGAGAAAACGAATTGCCCAGGTAGGATTTGACCCAAGGTGCAGCACATTTTTAAAATGAGGCTGGAGCCCGAGGCCCAGAGGGTTTTGCAGTGTTCAACTAGAGCCCCTGCACAGAGTGTCCACAGCCCGGGATATCCTTCCCCAAGCTCCAAGCCCAGGAAAGGGAAGACACCGGTTCCCTCCCTGATTACTGCAAATATTTGTGTCTCCAGGTGTCAGCCGGATGCAGTGCAGCACGGAGCTGACTCCAGCTGTGCCCCTTCACAGAGCTGCAGGCTCAGGTTACAGCCGTAGCTGCGCTCCGTGCTGCACCAGCCCAGCAGGGCTGTCCCACCCACAGTGAGAGCCCAGCACTGCCTCAGCCTAACCAGCTTCTGCAGCAGATCCAAAAAAAAGGTTATGAACCTGAGCTGCTGCTCACACGTGCTAATCCTGTTGTAACTCTCAACAGAAGCACCTGCAAACTTCAGCCCCTGTGGTTGCTACACCTGGGACAGGCTTGAGCTGAGAGGATGGAGAAGGAAACAGGGCCAGGGTTTTCCCTCTGCCCTCTTGGCCCCTAAGGGTGTAGCACGTGTTTTTCATTTAAGCAAAACTCGGCCTCTAACAGCCAAGATTAAAAATTAAATGTACTGGTGTACCAAAATGACTTCCCACTGGCACAAAGGCAGGTGAGGCACTGACCAGGCAGGGAGGGAGCTGTGGCACCTGTGTCTTCATCCCAGGATAGCTCAGCCAGCCTCTCCCAAGCCCAATCCACAGCTGACTTCAGTTCACACAGCATGAACACACACAGTCATTCCACTTCCCTCAAACACTTTCCCATTTGGACAAAAGCAACATCTGTGCTTAGTTAAAATATGGACACATTCTGAAAGTGTTATTTACTTCAGGTGATCCAAGTAGTTAGTACTGGCACTTTTGAATTAGTAGGGATGTGATTTTCAGGGAATAAAAACTCAGATTATTCTGAAAATTAGGTCTCTCGTAAGAGGTTAAATGCAAGAGATCAGAGGTGTGTTCCTGGTTAAATGCCTGGTTAGGTAACTGAACTCTACTCTCATCCCTGCCACAGAGCTGACATGCTCTGGGGTAAGGGTGCTCAAATCTGAATTTCTGGACTCAACTGTTTTCAGAGTGCCTGGGTTGAGATATCTGAGCTCAGCAAAAGAGCTTAGCAGCCCCAGGCACACCTGGACCCAAGAGCAGCAAAGCTCTGAATAAGTACAAAATATACTGGAAAACCTGAGGGTAGCGGGCCAAGTACACCCAGACATTTTTGACCACTCCTCACTGAATTTTCACTGAAACACCATCTTCATCTGACAGTCTTTATCCAAAAATAACATGAGTGGAAAATTCAGATACTGCAGTGATGGCCACAGGAACATCTCCAAGTGGAAACACCTTGCCCAAGTGCTGTTTGACCACAGGCAGCCCTGAGGCAAGGGGCAAAAACCAATGAGGGGAGCAGGATGTGAAAAGCTGCTCCTTGACAACCCACATATCCCTACCCCACAGCTCTCCCTGGCCCAAAACTGGGGCAGACCCCCAAACCCAACACTCAGGAGCTGGGATGAGGCATCAGGCCCAGAGGAGGGACCCACAGGGTGTTTCTGTCTCCAGTCAACGTTGCTATCCCTCAACTGATCAAAGCAGCCACAGCTGCGTGAAAAACCATTTCCCAAAGCATTTTTTCCTTACATTTTCATCAGTTCTATTTAGCAACTAGAAACATGAAGACCTAAAGGTTAAAGCAGCTAAGGAAAGGCTGGGAGAGAAGTGAGGAGTGCCATACTTCCCGAATGTTCTGCTGCTCCATCTCGTGCCTCCTGATCATCGTTTTTCTCTTGAAGAAACGGCAGTTTTTGTCGTAGTAGAGTCTCTGCTGGCTGAGAAGCTGGGCCTCCTCTTCAGCCTGTGTGTGCTGCAGGTTCTCTTTGTGTTTAGATATCCTTTCTTGCTTCTCTTTCTTGGGCGTGCTGTGGTCCTCATTCATTTCCTGCCGGGGCAAAGCAAGGCCTCTCTTAGCACCAGTGACACAGGACTTGGGGGCCCTTCCTGGCTCCTCCTCTGCCATTCAGTTCATGAAAAGACACCCAAATTCTACTACAAAACCAACAGAACCAGACCTATCACCTGGCCATGCTCAGCCCTGCTGCCCCTACAGCTGTAGCAGGACCCACACCAAGAGCAGGAGGAAAAGTGGCCACTGAGCTCCTTGATGGCAATTTTCTCACTTTAACAGTAAATTATTTTTGCAATGTGGTGGAAATACTACTTAAATAATGCATTTTGGCACAGATAAGCTACATATGAAGTTACTTCTCTTCCTAATTTATGTAAGTGATCACAGGGCTTTTAGTCAAGGGACATTGAATTGCTCTGATTACTTGAAAAAAAACAGATGAGGAGAAAGGGGAAGAACAACTCTCTGTGAAGTCCCATTTTCCCTCATCACCCTTGGTTTCAAAGATTCTGCTCTACAGCAAATTGTGAAGGCACCTGTAGCTACCCTCACAAATTGTTCTGGAAATGCTGCCAGATGCTCCCAGTTCCTGAAAATTTACTTGCTGAGAATCCAAATTTGCTTCCAAGCCTGACAATATCCCTTAAACCCCTGGGCTGGCCCATGTTTATCAAAAGGAAAGACTGGTTCATGTTCATTCCACACCCCTTAGCCCCAAAAATGAGGGTTTCTTGCCTCTTTAATCTTTTCCTTGCAAAGCTTGTATTGTTTCTTCTGACTTTCTAAAAAGGTCGCCAGGTCTTTCTTTTGCTGAGCCAAAATCTGTTGCTGGAATTTCTTTTCATCTGCTGCAGCTGCCTTTGCCTGCAATGTATAAAGAGGGGGAAAAAGAAAGAATTTTTTTTAAAAAAAAGGTGAGTGAGCAGATGCAGAATGCAGCACAAATCAGTGTGTGGTTTTTGGTCAGTCATTCTGGTGCCTGTGCTACACAAAGCCATGAGCACTCAGCCACAGGTAAGCTGCTTGCACAGAGAGTGCTCAGGTAAGTCTGAAGGCTTCTTTGTGCTCTTCATATCCCCCCCAAAACCACTCCAGAGGGCACAACCACACCAGTTTATTAAGTGGATTAATGTGCTGATTTTTAGACTGAGTGACAGCTTTGTCACCCCCTCAGCTGAGGCAAAGCTCCCCCCAAGGTCCCCACAGCCCCTTTTATGCTGCTGTGGTCTGGTGGATGGCAACAGAGTGCCCATCAGCCAGAAAGGTGACTCGAGGCTGCTCCACCAGGAGCACAAGGTCACAGAATCACCAGGTTGGAAGAGACCTTTAAGATCATCAAGTCCAACCCTGCCCTAACACCTCAACTAAACCATGGCACCAAGTGCCACACCCAGAGATAGTGACTCCACCACCTCCCCAGGCACACCATTCCAGTACAAAACCTTTTCCTAACATCCAACCTCAATTTCCCTCGGCGCAGCTTAAGACTTCATCCTCTTGTTCCACGCCTCAGACCACGGGTTTGAGCAGCAACTCCCACAGCCCCCCTTGGAGACCTGGATTCTCCTGTCCCTCAGGGAAAGCTCCTTGCACTCACCTCCTTCTCCATCACAGCCACCTGCTTCTTGGCCAGCTTCTCCAGCTCAATGGACGAGTTGTTGGCGTGTGTCTCCACCTCCTTCTGCAGCTTGAGGCGGTGCTCGTCCATCTCGGCCTTCAACTTGTTCTCCAGGGCGATCAGCTGCTTCTGGTGCTGGCGCCGCATCCGCTTATATCCTGACATCTGTTCCCGCAGCTCGTTCTCCTGCTCATGCTCATGGATCTGTCTTGTAACCTGGGGTTGGGAACAGGGCAACAAGTGCTGCACGGCCTTGCTTCCCACACAAGCTGCTCGCTGGAACACAGGCCTGGTGCTGCTGTGCTCTCGGCAATCAATGGGGTTCAGAGGTGCCACAAGCTTTCTCTCTCCTAACTTTTAGCCTCTGTCTTTTCCTGAGTTTTTTGTGTGTTTTCAATAACACAGCAGAAAATGCCATATTAAAAATAAAGGAAGGGACTGGTTACTTATCACTCCAGGACACGCTGGAGGTGATCTGGAAACAAAGGTGGCTGATGGACAACATTCTTCAGACACAGGGACAACCTTGTTCAGACACAGGACTCAGATCATGAGGGTGGCAGGGGCTCCCAAGATGCAGCCAGAACCTCCCAAGCCACCCCTTCTTTCTTTCCTCCTCAAATCACCCCCATGTCAATTCAATCCCTCAGTATCTATTTTCTGCTACACGGAACCTCCTTCAAAATTTCCCCTTAAAATTCAAGATGATGGCAGACTGAGCTCATGCCTTCCCAGAATTTAAAGTTTTCTAACAAGGGAACGCAGTTCTGGAACTGTGTGCTCTTAACAAGATTGATCAGATGGTCTAAGCAGATTTTAAACCCTGCTCAGCTGAAACAAACTCACAAGTTCCACATTCATTTCCATGCCCAAGTGTATCCATGTGAAAGGAAGGAAAAAAAAAACAAAACCCAACAGGCTGTGCCAAAAATGTTCAGGAGAAAATGCAAATGGTGATGGTTCCATTTCAAAAGCAGAAAAGTGTCCAAGACTGGTTTTTATTTTTTTAAAGACAGTCTCAGGAACTTCACTCATGAAGATCTGCTGATCATTTACATGACCTGAGAATCAAAAACTTGGTATGTGTGTGGAACTGCAGCCCCTGATTCTGTGCAGAATGTGAAGTGCTCAGTCCTTTGAAAGTGATCACTGAAGCTTTATGAACCAAGAGTCCCTCCTGCAGCCTGCAAGAGCCCAGCTTTCCTGATGGATTCTTCCACAGCAGCACAAAAACCTGGCTCCTACTACAGCGCTGCTGTCATTTGAAGGCAGTTTTGTGGAGATTTCTGAAGTTCAGACAAAGGACAGGATGCACCTACAGAGCTGGGAAGGTGCAGGACAGAAGAGCAGCTGCTTCAGGGAGCTGCACTTGCTGGCTCCAGGGCTGGGAGGTGACAGGAAGCCAAGTCAGAGCTCCAAAATGAACAGATGAACACTCTGACTGAGGTCACCCAAAGCAGGCAGCAAGTGCCACCTGCCTCAGTTCAAATGACTCCCAACACTTGGGAGGAGCATGAAGAGGAACTTGGGAAGAGCCTCCCAAAGACTGCAAAGGAACCAGAGAGCCAGCCAAAGCACAGCACTGTCAGACTCAGGCTGATCACTTCAGTGAGGCTGAGTATCCTCCATGAGGTGATGGTGATGGACAAATCACTTCCTTCCTACAAGAAATTTCAGAATGCCATTTTGGAGTGTGCTGGATTAAATACACTTACCCCTCAGCAACTGGTGTAACAGAGCAGCCTGTAAATGCTCCAGACACAAACAGGTCCAAGGCAGGCACCAGGAGCACGTGGGATCATAGGAATGACCACAGAAACACAAACACTGTGTGAGCCCTGTGTTCTGCTACAGCTCAAAAAGCTTCTGGTTTTTCCAGGTGTACCAAGGATAGCCACACTAGGAAGAAGCTAGGAAGTGTTCATAGGAACGTACACATTTCAGTCAAACCCAGCAAGAGTAAGATCTCTGCTGGAAGCTTCCAGGTGAGGAAAACTCTGAGAACCCAAGTTAATGGCAAGAGGCAGATGCCAGGTAAGACAGTGCCAACACTTCACACATGCCATTGACAGAGTTCAGCAACATCCAGCTGGGAGAGAACAGCCTTGGTCAGGCACTGGAAGAGAAATGGAGATCTGGGAGCCACCAGCAGTACAAGATCTTTCTGGATGTGCTATTTTTGGGGCCCGGTCCTTTTGTGAGCAATGGGATGTTCTGCACGGCACACTCCGTTCCCAGACGTTGGCAGAACAAAGCAAACAGCAAGAGCCTAAAAAAATGGATCTAAGGATCTTCCAGCAACTTTGCCAATCTCCTTTGGTCTGATCTCTAATGAGATGTAGAATGCACACTTGTTTTATTTACAGCAAAACTCTTTAACTTTCATCCTTGCTTTTTTCCCCTGCTCCTCTGCACCCCATTTCCAATTTTGCACAGCTTTATCATGACAAGAATTCCATCTTGGAAAGATTTCCCATGAAATCTAGGATATTTATCCCTAACAATAGGAGGCAATTGCTAATTACAAGCCTAGCTGATAAAGCCTTCCAGTCACAACAGAAGATGAGATGTTAAAAAGTCAGAAGAAAACAAAAGCAGTGTCTCATCCTAAAGATAAGAGGAGAGCCAGCAGACTTGGTGGACATCTCCAGATTTAATTTTTGTGTTCAGCAAGCTCATGATAGACTTCATTTATCACCATAATCTCCAGTCAAGTCCAACACTCTCAGGACATTCTTCAAAGACAAAGCCTGCACATGATGATCTCAGGGATGGGAGAATGTGGAAGAAATGAACATTAGTTACTGTACATGCCCAGTTCGGTACCAGAGAAGTCCTTCAGACTATGAATGAATAAAGGATTATGGTTTTACAGATTAAGCCCCTAATGAATTAACAGCTCCAGCAACCATTTTAACAAGAAAATTTGGGGATGTTCCAGTAATCACCTCTCTGATGTTCTTAGACAAAGACTCTTGGAACTCCATGCACCATCTGGAATACCCTGAGTGGGAGGGGTCCCACAGGGATCATCGAGTCCAAATCCCAGCCCTGCACAGACCCCCCAGCAACCCCACCCAGTCCCTGGCAGTGCTGTCCAAGCTCTCCTGCAGCCTCGGGGCTGTGCCCATTCCCTGGGGAGCCTGGGCAGTACCAGCACCTCTGGGGGAAGAACCTTTCCTGATACCCAACCTCAACCTCCCTGACACAGCTCCAGCTTTTCCCTGGGTCCTGTCCCTGGTCCTGCCCCTCAGGAAGAAGTCCACAAACATAACCTCACAGATTATCATGTGGCAAAAGGTGGTAACTACAAAGTCTGTTCTCCATATAACCAGGAAACCTCAGGATCCTTCACACCAGAAAGCTGCAGTTTCCTGGAGCTCTCCCTGAAGCACACAACAATCAATCAGGACATCAGGAGAACCAAACCCCTGTGTAAACCACAACAGCTTTTACTAAGGTATGACATTTTCTCAGTTTCTTATCTCTCTGCATCTTTGGCACACACAAAACTGAGAGCAGAGATGTCTTTTCCAACCTACTCCCACAGGCAGTTCATTTGCCATAAAATCCAAACTTTCTTTCACCTCTCCAGGATTTTAGCTTAACATAAGGAAGTTGAGCTCACAACTTCTCCTCCAAACCAGCAGCTGTTTAGAGTTCCCTTTCCAACATTGTTTATCCAAGATACTGAACCCTCTCCTAAAGGACATGAATTCTCAGCTCTCAATAACCAAAATTCTGAGCTCCTCTGTGCTGGAGGAAGCAGAGCTCTGAGCAAAATGCTGCCAGATGCTTCTCACAGCAACAGGAGATGAGAAAGAACAAATTTTCAGAGGAAATCTTTACAAAGGCAGCAGACAGATGAGTCCATTGGGAGAAACTCAACCCTCTGGAATAAAATATCAATGCTTCAGCAGAAGAGGGTGCAAGGGAACAGCTCCATGTGAAGGTACCTGGTTCTGGATTCAGGCTGCCCTGGTGCCACTTTCCTGGCCACATCCAGGGAATCCTGCTCACATGGACACAGACACTTGGCTCTGCAGGCCTCAGATGAGATCACATTGTCCTTTTGCTGGCATTTGGATTTCAAAGAGAACACTAAGGCCTTTGACAGAGTCTTCACTGTCTGATCTATCTATGAAATGAGATGTCACAGATGTGAGGGAGGAATCCTTCCCTTGGGAGGGTGGTGAGGCCCTGCCCAGAGCAGCTGTGGCTGCCCCTGGATCCCTGGCAGTGCCCAAGGCCGGGCTGGACATTGGGGCCTGGAGCAGCCTGGGATAGTGGGAGGTGTCCCTGCCTGTGGCAAGGGGTGGAATGAGATAGGCTTTAAGATCCTTTCCAACCAAACCCATCCTGGGATTCTATGAAGTTTTAACTACTTGATCATTGCCTTTGAAAGCTGTAAAAGCAGCTGTTGAGGAGATGCACGAGGCAGGGGGCACCTAAGGGGTCAAGCTTGAAAGACATCCAGAAGTGCAGATCAATGCATCTCTGAAGAGATTCAAAAAAACAGCTTTCCCTTGAACCATGGAGAGGTATAGTCTCATCAACATGCTGAACCTCTGCCCTTCTTTTCAAACAACAGCTTGCTGAGTTTCAAGAGATTTCTGGTTGTAGCTTTTAATATATGGATCACTGAATCTGTAAAATAATATGGAGATGTAGGTGTCTGGTCTCCATTTCATATGGCAACTTTTAACCCAACAGCAGAAATATGCAGGGTATTTTCCATCACTGTACCAGGTGAATGATGGTTACTGTTACCACCCAAAACTAATTAAAGAGAAAAGTCCAGGAAAAAGTGACTACTAAAATTTTTCACTGAATTATGACCGAAGCTGGTTCATCTTTCTTAGCCACAACTGCTCATTTTCATTATTTTCTTTAATCTGAGCAATACTAAAGCACTACTGTGAGACTCCAAAGGAGACATCCACAGCCTGTTTCTTTGTGGATACCTCATTTGACTATTTTCTCTGGAGCTCTGTCCAGTTTTCTTCATATTCACATGATGTATCTGCAGAGTAACAGGGCAAGGGAATCACTCTTCAAACCAGTGGGTCACCTAGAGTGTGCAGCTATCTAATATAAGCTCCTCTGTGACCTCTGCACTCCCTGAAACAGCTTCAGCTTGTTTTTGGAAAGAGATACAACTTGTACATTGGGCTACTTCTAGGAATGCCACTCTTATCTCCACCTGCAATATCCTGATCTATGGGGAGAAGAGCAAGGACTTGAGGGCACCAGATCCTGAACTGCACCAGCAGGAACAGCTGTGGAATGACCAGCCCCAGATTTGGTTCTTTTTCTTCTAAAAACACTGCCCTGGTCTCATGTTTGGGGGTGGTTTTCAGCAAATCCCATAAAAGGAAGTTTTTACATCCAAATATCATCCCATATAACTGAATTTGGGGTCAGAACTCCTGTTTTTGATTCTCTGCAATTCAGGCCACCTGATGCTCCCAACTGCACAACCTTTCTGTGCCCAGGAAGATGTTCCCAGCTGCTGAGAAATGGGCAGCAGCCAGGATGTAGGGAACCATCAAAGCTTGTTGGTTTGCTTGTTTTCAACCACTGTGGGATCTTGAGCACCCATTCACACAGGAAAAGTCCTTTCCAGCTGCCAGTGAAAGAGTAAATTAACACAGAGTCATAGATGAATAAAGCCTGAATTTTTGGGTTTGCACTACAGATTCCAAACATGTTTAGGTTTTCCTCCCTGTATCAGCTCTATGACCAAACAAACACTGGACAGGTAAGCAGGAAGAAGTTCTCCCTTGGCCAGAGGAGCAGCAGCATCCAGCACCTCTCCCCATTGACACCATCCAGGCACTGAATGGCGACAGTGCTCCAACACAAGCACTGGCACCCAGATTCTGTGCAATGGGTTTCAACTTTTATTTTCTCCCTCTGGTTTTCCATTTTGGAACATGAAGAGGTGGGAATGAAAGATCATTAAAGGGAAATCTCATCACCATGAAATATTTCTGTGGCAAACACAGGGACAGTTCTGCCCCCACCACACAACCTCAGAAGTAAGGACAGACCAACACCTCCTGGAGTGCCCAGGGGGTGTGCTGGGAACTTCCCTCTGCACTGGGAAGGGAAGATGTGTGTGTATGATGGGGACAACAGAGCATGTTCCACAGAAAACCCAAAAAAAGAGAAGCTCTCCAAAAAGATTTCCATCTTCCCCACCCAAAATTAATTTTATCATCACTTGGCCACTGAAGCAGAGAGATTCAGCAAATCGAAGTGAGTAAGGAATTAAGATAGACACAATCCCAGCCCCACAGGAGGCTGCCATGGGATTTAGGAGTGACCTTGGGATATCAGCTGTCTTCCCCAGAGCTCAGGGATCTGAAGATACCTCCCACCCCATATTTTCATTAGCTCCCAAAGGGGCCTGGCCATGCAATCCCTTCAAGCCACCCAAGTAGCCCAGGGGTGACATTTCCAAGGAAGACAGGAGTTCTGGGCTCTGCTGCTGAAAGCAGGCCACAAGGTGCAGCAGCTCTGCACAGGGAGTAAAAGAACATGAATATATTCATCACACATATCAATTTATCAATGAAATTGTATGTCTGGAGTATGATACATGAGTCATTCATCACTTCTGCCCTCCAGCCAACCTAACTGGGTCCTGCTTTTATCTGCTCAGTGCAGGCAGCAGAAGAGCTGGCACTACACTGGGTGCAAACACACAAAGGAGAAATTCCCAGGGCAGAGGGTCTCCAGAAGAGCAGGGATCCTGCCCTGTCAGGTGTGCTGCATGAAGTCCTCTAACACTCACATTTCTAGGTCACTCTAAACTGGGGGGAGCAGGGGACACCAACCTGGGGGGAACTCAAGGGTATGGGCACCCAGAAATACACGTGCAAAAGATGGGATTCAGATGCTCCCAGGAAGCATCTGGGCAGAAGCCTGAATGCCACAGCAACATTTTAGATTTTAACAGCAGCAGCAACAACCACACAGAAAAATTTGGGCTGCTGGCTCTGCTGCTGCTTCCCTCCAGTCACAACCTTTAGCTGTGGTCACGCACACATACCCCCACCCACCCACCCAGTGCCTTGTGCATGCAGGAATGGGAAGCAATTCTGGGGATCCAGAAATGGTGGTCTGGAAGGAGAACCCCCGTGGTGGAGGCAGGAGAAAGCGGGAAGGGGAGGGCTCGCTGGTGTAATTTCGGGGTTGGTCCAGGATGATGTCATAGCACTGAGCAAGTGCCATGGCCAAACCGTGGGGACTTTCTAATGCTTCCCGTCCATCTGACCTCTAATACCAGCAGGCTGAAATATTTAATAGGACATTCATTTTACCTCTGAAGGGCCATTTTTCACTGCTTTCCCTGGAAAAGGCTGCTCCCAGCCCGGGTGGATGCGGGGTGGGGGAGGCGGCACACAACTAACTCTTCCGGCACACACCCCTTTCCCTACTACAAAGGCATCCACAGCAATCACATTTGCAATAGTACAAATCTTGATGGATTCATCCCATCCCCCTCCCCTTTGTAAGCCCACAGCCCGCTGTAAGCCCTCTCTCTCTCCCTTATCGAAGCCCAGCAATCCTTCCAAGGGATCAGGCTGGAAAATGCAGTCACGGTACAGTTGCTTGAAATAAATGAATGAATGGAGAGGAAAAAAAAAAAAAAAAAAAAAAAAAGCCACCCAAAAAAAAACAACAACCAGGCAGCAGCTCAGGGCGGGCAGCAGCGAGCTTATTGTTCCCAAACCCATCTGCATCTCCACGGCGTTCCAGCAGCTCTCACACACCTCACACACACTTTATGCACACACAGATAAATATATTAACAAAAGGGACAGGTGGGAAATGGAGGCAGGGGGAAAGGGATGAGAGGATATTAACTTCACCCAGGAAGCTGGGTTATCTCACACTGGAAATGCACAGAGAAATTAAACATATTTCACATTTACATCTCTCTCACATACACACACACACACACACACAGAGGTAAAATCTCTTTCAGTGCAATATCCAGTTGCTATGCCAACAGCACCAACAGCAAGGGAGGCGATGGCAGCGAGGGGAGTGGGGTGGGATGGGGTGGGATGGGGGCTCTTACCAAAGATGCTGATTTGATTGTGGCAAAGCGCTCTCGGTTCCGGTAGTGGAGGGCCTGGTTCTGCACTGACTGGGTAGGCCGCACCTCAGGCCTGCGATCCCTGTGGCCCACCTCATCCCTTATAAATACATGATCCTGCAGAAATGGATAAAAACAAGGAGAAAGTCCGGCTGTGCTCTTCCCGCGGCGGCTGCCTCTCTCTCACCCCTCTGTCTGCACAAGCGCGGCTGTAGGAGAGGCATAGTTCAGCTCTCTGCTTAGCCCCGGCAGCTCCCACCGTACAAAATGAATAAGCAACACATTGCAGCTCGGCGTGTCAGCTGATCGCTAGCAGGATGCCTCCGAATCCCTGGATCGGGCTGCCTTTTTTTTTTTTTTTTTTTTAAATCTCCTTTCTTCTTTTTTTTAAACCTCCAGTATTACATATGTGCTGGAAATAAGCGAGCCGGGAGCAGAAAGCAGAGCAGGGTGATCGGAGTCCTCGGGAAGGTCGGGTTCAAGCACTGCAACCCAGCGATCCTGGTGAAAACGTGATTCCCATGTCTAGCCACGGAGATCCTGTTCCCTTTTAACACCACAGCAACATCCTGCCTCATTCCCTTTGCCGAGCGGTGTGTCCTCGATAGGGTTTCTTTGTCCCTCGTTTGCTATCTGCTGTGGGGGACGAGCATCCTGGCTAAACCCACGGCAGGCTGGAGAGGACCAGGAAAGCCTCCGTGACCACTCAGGGATCCTGCTTTCCAGTCATGATCCTGCACAGTTCTAGCACTTTCTCTCCACAGCCCACAAAGGATTTTTTTTTTTTTTCCCTTTTCCTTTTTAAAGCAACAGCTCCCAGGTTTTAGCAGGAATGGTTCCCGGTGCAGCTTTCCTCCTGCTCTCTGGCAAGGCTTTGCTGGGAGCAGCTGTGCCTTTCCCAAACAGCATGGGCAAATTTGGGAGTGGAACAAAGCTCCAGGAGAAACCCTTCTCAGAAAGGCCAGCAAAAAACCACACCACCACGATTTTCCCAAGTGGAATGGTGACTGCCAAAAGCCAGCACACCTGCAGGCTGCACCTTGGGGATGAAGCAACCCTGGGACACCCGGCACAGCCTTGGCTCTGCAGGGCCACACTGGCACCCACCACAGTGTCACAACTCCCATCCTCAACCTCCAGCTCCTAAAACATCACAAGAAGACAGATTCTTCCTGAATTAAATCAAGTTTCCAGTTCTCTGGGGTGCAAAACAAAGGCTGCCAGTGCCCAGAAAGCCCTTTCAGGGAAGGGCTGCCCCCAGAAGCAGGAGCAGCTCTGCCACCCTTGCCGTGCCCCAGCAGACAGCCCCACAGTGAGAAAGCAGCCACCATGGAATGGTGTCTCCATCAGGACACTGCTGTTGTCCCCATGCTCCTTTCCCACCCCACAGACACATGGTTTGCCCCTCTGCTGGTCTCCACTTCCAACTGCTTCTCACCCAGACCCACACACACTCAGCCCTTCTCAATAGGATTCTGGAAATGAGTTCAAGCAAAACCCAATGAAGTGCAGAAATGCTGGTATTAACAGCTGAACACAGCATTGCTTTAATCCCAAAACCTTTCCTTATCCTTCCTTTTGAGTGTTCCCAGTCCACCCTCACCTTTCCCCTGCCTTTGCACAGTGCCCAAGGCCACCACAGAGCCAAGTCTGCACCAGCTCCTCCACACCCACACAAGGGACATAGAATGAGCCAGAGCAGCTAAAAAGGACAGTCCTCCACAGAGATGTGGAGTGTCACAAAAAGTTGCAGTTCCATTTTGTATTGGTCATCCTTATACTGGGCACTTGTGGCAGTGTCTGACAGGAAAGGGCAGTGACACCACAAGAGAAATCACTGAGGATTGGGCTGATCTCAGATTTCCAATTTGTGCACACTGGAGTGATAGGCAGGGCTCTTGGACTTGCCCACATTCCTGAGAAAGGCACATCTGAGGCTCTAGAACAGCCATCCCCAAAAAACCCAGATTAAACATTTGAAGTCCAACAGCATCACTCAATTTAATCTAACTCAACCCTCACCAGAGGTATCTCAAACCCTGCAGTGAAGATCTAACACCAGCCTCACCCACCTGAACCACAGAGGAGCCCCCAGTGCTGTACTCCAGCCATGAAATGGTGGTGGGGACAGGACAAATGTCACCCCTGGTCACACACAGAGCCTACAGCAGCACCTGTGAGTTCCCAATGCCTGCTAAGCAATACCCCAATCCCTGGATCATCTTCCTTCTCTCCATTACATTGTTATGGCAGGGAAATGGGAAATACTAAATCCAGAGAAGCTGCAAATCACTGAAAAAAATACCAACTTTTCAGATGGGCATTCAGATTTTTCAGAATGCTCCAAAACACCACCTAAAGTAATAAGTTTAAGTTGCAATTGCTTTTTATGCTGGAAAATTAATCTGTAATTTACTTTTGGTTATCCAAGAGGTGGATTTTTAGAGGGCAGTGTCACCCTGGCCTTGTTTTATGGCATCTCTGGTTACCTCAGTGCACACAAGAAGCTCAGAGCAGAATTAAATTGCCCTTCAGGAATGCGAATTAACCACATTCTGCATTTCAAACTCAGCTGGGCAAGGAATGGGAAAATTCCTTTGCAACTGAGCAAGCCAAAGGACCAATTTCAAGGGGACAAAAAACTCAGTGGTTGTCCTTGGCACCCCTCAGTCAGGGATCTGAGCATTCTGCAGCAGACAGGCACCCACCAGCTCTCAGCTCAGCCTAGGGAACCTTCATAGGCACAACAGTTTTTTTGGAAAAGCTGTTCCACTACCAAAGATAAAAACACTTGGCATGAAGAGTTACCAAATCTAACAGGTTCCACTGCCCTAGGGACAGCTGGCAAGAGAAATAAACCTACAAGCAGCCACATCTCCACCAGCCTTCCTCAGATGAGGTGACTGATAGCAAAGATAAACACCTCCCTACAAACCCCGAAAAACAGAATTTTGCTGGTTTTATTTTAAAATAAAATTCTTCTTCTCTAAAAACTTGCTAAGAGACACTGCAGTCGTAACTGTTGGCACAGATAAGGAAATTCTGTTCCCAACTTTTAGCTTCAGATGCGTGGGAAACAAAGACCCAAAACTGGCAGCACAGCTCAAGGCACCCAGTAATTAAAATCTGACTGAAAGCACCCCAGAAACTCATCAAGTTTGGGTCAGGGTACCTCTCAGCCCCAAATCTGCACTTCAAACCATGGTTTGTTTTTAAAGTGATGCATCTTCTGTATATACTTCATTTTCTACCTATTTTCTGTGGGATTTTTGCAATATTTGCCTTAAGGACGCAACTTTGGGCATGCTCAGCTCACAACTTACTCATTAAAATCCTTTAATTTGGGACAACAATCCAGAATTTTCAACTTCCTACTAAAGGAATAATTTGTTCTTCTGACTGTATCATCCACATAAACAGTTTTCAGGCTGACCAAAACAAAGTGGGGGATCTGGCTGAGACATTGCCAGGACAAAACCATTCTCAAATACTCCCACAGCATTATCTGACCATAGAGATTCCAGTGGTTTAAGTGGTGCTGGATCTGAATGGCTGCTCCTGGTGCATTGCCTGAGCACCTCACAATGACTTCATGCCAAACCACGAGTTCAAAACTCACTACAGAGTGGATTTTGCTCTGAGTCTCATCCTAGTTCTACCATACACAGTCTCTTCATCCTTCTCCTCACTGAATAAAGGCCTTTAGAATCCAAATTCTGCCCAGCCCAAAGCTGGAACACCTCCACCTTCTTCTCAGGAGGACTTTTGCCACACACACCAAATGAAACCTCCACAGACACAGGAGGACTCATTGATTGTCAGTCTCCTACACAAGCAGGAAAGGCAATTTCCAAGCCACACTAGGGACTTCTATGGAATTGCAGCAAATCCTTGCTTTCCAGGAATTTAAAGAGCAAGGAAAAAAAACCAGTGTGGCACCATTTGTCTTAAAACACTGCATTAAGTGCCTCAATCATCACCAGAGAGGTTTAAGCTCTCTCCATGCACAAAATTCCACACAAATGCTGAAATTAATTGAAGCAGCAACAGGAGATGTGCACAGGTTAATTTACAAGATCTGGGAAGTCACTCAAGTTGCAGCGAAAGTACTTTATTATTAGACATTGGGCCAGAATTTGTGATGATCAACTACAAAGATCCTCTTTTCCATCTTTTTGTTACAAACCAGATCTTAATCACAAGATTTCCCTGACATTTTACTGCCCAAGTTTCAGAAAGCAATGATGATGTTAAGATTGAAGCAAGAAACAGCAACAACTGAGTACTGCAGTTGAAAAAACCCAATATTATACTGGCTTTTTGTTTAGATTTAAATATTACAACATATTATTATAGTTTTGCAGAAATCATAATAAATTCATTGAGAACAATGAAATAGTATTTCTGGGAATCCACCTGTGCCCACACTGCCATTTACCAGCAGCTGAACAAAACAGGTGACAAAATATCTCTGATGCAGCAGCTGATGCCTATATTCACTTTATTGTCTTACTCTGGGAGCCCAAAAATCTTTATTTTTAAGATGAATTAACTGGTATTTATCATATTTTAAAATCTGGGTTGTGTGGCTTTGAAGCACAATGCATTTGGAGTTTAACTCCTGTCCACATTTTGTTGTTTTTTGGGGCTCTCAGATACAACTGGGTTTGTGTCAAGAGCTGTCACTTACTCTTCAGCTCTCAACCTGTGCAGCTCAACAACTCCTAAAGGGAGATGGATGTGAGAATGTGTATCCATAGGCAAGATGACTCTTGGATGGAGTAGCAGAGTTATTTAACTACATGCAGAAGAGACCCAGAGTTCTTACACTGAACATACTGAGATGTACATGGAGGAGCTCACCAACCTGCAAAGGAAAAATTCCTCATCCAAACCAGACATCTGAATTTCCTGAAAAGAAAATGCTGGTGATTCAGGTGTCCTCCCGAGGGAGCAGGGTTTGATCCCAAGCATGGGTTTCATGCCTGAGCAGCTGGCATGACTGCTATTTTATTTCCTCCCAGGAGTTCAGGACACAGCTATAAACTAAACAACATGAAAAGCTCCACACTCAATTATGCCTTGTTATTATGTTCAGTATTTTATTCCTGTTTGGTGATTTTTCTTCCAGTCTAACAGGTATATTCTGACAAGTGGGAGTCACCTTTGGTCTAAGCACAAGTTTAAAACCATGGAGTTCTGCTGTGCTGTGGAAGGGATAAGGCTGTGCCTGTTTTCCACAGAGGATTCATCCCAAATGCAGCAAACCCCAAGCACCTTGGCTGCCATGAACTAGCATATCCAGTGACAATGAACCAGATCAGAACAGGTCATTTCACTTACCCTGTGACCACAAAACATTTTTGGAAGTTACAGCCAACTAGCAGCTGTTAAAAAAAAGAAAGAAAATGAGTTGTTTACAAGTTCTTTTACTCCATCAGCCTCTCCCCTAAGCCTCTGCCTCAGGGTAGCTGGTCACAGGACAGGTGCCAGGAGTGCTCCTTGGACATGCCTGAGGCTTCTCCCAGCCAAGCACCACACAGGGATGAGCTGCTCCTGATTTCCTCCAGGCCAGGGCCAGCCCAGCCTGGCTCTCCACACCAGGCAGCAGCTGGAAGCACTCAAGGCTGAGAACTGCATCTCACCACAGGCTCCTTCCTCCATCCTACATTTTACTTGCATGTGACATTCTGGGGCTGTGGCCCAAAACACCAAAAGGCCTCTGACACTTTAGAGCTCTGAGCCACAGAAAAAACCAACACTCCAGGCCATTTTGCCATCTTGGACCCTTTCCACAATCTGGAGGTTGTTAATTGACACATTTGTGGAATACCACAATTTTACACAATATTTTTTACTTTACCCATGTCAAAACCACCTCATATGTGACCCTATACTCACAAAACGCTGCTTGCATTCATCAGTATTTTCTTTCTAGCCTTTAAAGGCTGATTAAATATTTGCAAAACAAGAGCTTAAGTTACACTTGAACCCCAGGTTCCTTCCATTATGTCTGTGAGGGACTCCAGAGTGATACCCAAAACTCAGCTTCATCCCACTTTCCAGAAAAGCAGTTAAAGCATAGAGACAAACTGAAATCTTGGCAGAACAAGGAACTTTACCTTGAAAATAAAGTGAGATGTATGTGGATGCAAATCCCCCTGAAATGTCCAGCTCCAATTTTAGTCCCTTCCCATGTGTTAATACACACATGCAGCAGTTTTCAATTTAAAATTGCACTCCCCAAAGTAATAAAGAATCAAAAAATAGTGTACTAACTTAAAACAATATATTTGCAGACTAGAATATGTCCTGCTGCACAGAGTCCAAATATGCTTTAGGAATCACATACAGCAGACGGGAACATTTTCCAATGGAGAAGGAATGTACTCCAAGGATCAGCAGCCCTAGCCAATCATTAACTGTTTTGTCAAGACCATCAGTGCAGACCTGGGCTTTCTGCTCCCCAAATTACCCTAAAACACCAGAGTTAAGTGCCCCAGAGGTGATTTCTTTTATAATACCTCAATTACAAGTGTGCAAGACACCCTGGGTTTTTCTCAAACCAGACAAAAACTTCCGGGTGTTGTGCTGTTTGTGCATCCTACTCAACTAAACTGAACTCAAGCTACACACAAGTCTAGAAGGACTGAATTTACAGTATCAGGAATCCTGTACTTGTACTTTACAAATGTCATAGAACCATTATAAAACATAATATTAGTCTTAAAACAAGCAGGAACGCTACTCCTTTCACAAATGCTATTTATGTCTGGTGGGAGCAGCTCATGTTTTGTTTTTATCACCTGTAACGACTCTGAGCAGTCATTATAACCAATGAATTCTGTGTAAATCAGTCCCTCAAACTTCCATTTTAATGCACAAGTAAATATGGCTATTTAACAACATGAAATTAAAGTTAACACACATTTTGAAAGCCTACACAAAATAAGAGCTCGAATCATAAGCACCCAGAACATCCATCAGTGGTGGTGCTCTCCATCCAGGACAATTCCATGGGCTGACATTTGGTACTTTCACTTTTCTGAATAAACAATCTTCTCTAAAGATGCTGTCTTTAGGAAAGAAGCAAACCCCTAAAACCTTTGCAGCTTCTCTGCCAGTATCCTTAAATATCTTTTTTTTTTGTGGAAGACAAAATTCTTCCATAGTTCTTAATATTCAACGACACAAACTCTGCACTTCAGGAGGAAAAACTGCTTACAAATATTTAGTTAGCTATAACCATGCTTTACTGTAACCTTACAGACAAGAAATTCATAGTTTTCAGGCTGCTGCAATGTTTTAGCTCCTCTGGCAAAAAGCAAATAGACACTTTGAAGTTCCTTGCAAATGAATCCAACACAACCAACCTACATTTTGCTGCCCACTAGCAAATGACACTGCTAAGGCCAAGCCAAAACTATTTTAGTCAGACAAACAGTGGAGATGAGATGCTGGCTTACAGCTAGACAACCTTAGTTCAATATCCAGCCCTAAGAAAATGAAAGGCGTCAGATCACAGCATGCAGCAAAGGAGCAGGAAAGCATCGAGTGGAACTTGACTCCAAACATACCTGGTGGGAAGGGTCCAAAGTTCTGCACACTTTCACTCCTCTCAAGGGAACTCCAAGTGCAGGCAGGTTTTAATCACACAATGTGCTTGGCAGAGGGTTAGCTTGGCTGCCAGCACCAGCACAGAACACAGGACAGGCATTCCCAAGGAAATAGGATGTCCCAAGCAGAGAGGATGAGGTGCACATGCAGAGCTGGGCATGCGGGGAGTCTGGGTGACCCTGCCTAGGCACTGACAGCTCTTTCAGTAGCAACCTCTTTTCATGGGCAGAGGTTTTTTTGATGCTTTTAAAGACAAAAACCCCACAGAACTTGACTCTGGCAAGCCCAGCAGCAGCTCCAGCTCTCAGCACAGAGCACCAGGGCACACGTACCTTCTTGTGAACAACGGAGGAGGTGGAATTAATGGTGCTCTCGTCACTATGCATCATGACCAGCTCAGGGCTGCTCTCATCCAGGACCTCCTGCATGCTGCTCACACTGCTGCTCTGGCTGCCTGTGCTCACAGACATGCTGGGGATGGAATGGTTGCTGCCCAGACTGTCCATCTTCCTACTCAGGTTTGATCCATGCTCACTGTCCTATAAAACAAGGGGCATCAGTTACAGATCCTGCAGGAGATCACCTGCCCAGCACGTGCCTGCAATGCCCAGAGTTTGTTTTAAACATGACTCTACAGACTTCAAGGGTCTTGGGACATTATTTTGCCAACTGCACATCTCAAAGGGCTGTTTGGGTTCTGGAGTGCTCCATATAGGGCAGGCAGCTTCTGCCTTGTCCCCTGTAATCTGATTACATCAGGTTTCAAGCCAGTTTTTTTCCACATATCCTTAAGTCTGGGCATGGCTCTTGGCTTGATAGGAGACATCCAGGAATACTGGATGGCTGGTGGAAGGAGCTTCATAATTAAGAGAAATGATCCAGGTTTGAATTAAAACAATGCTTCAAGTCAGGATCTGCTATAACACATTTCCTGAATCAGAAAATATGAAAGACAATGAACCCATTTATTATTTGATATATTCTACATGGTGCAGAGGTGTTAACCTCCATGTCCCAAGCAGTCAGCAATTCAATTTTATCAAGCTAAAAACCCCTTGAACCTTGTGTTTTCAGCCAAGATAAAGGTGAGTGAAGAATCTTAGCAGCTGACTCAGATGAGCCTGCATTATTATGGGGGTTAAAACTTGGATATACATAAATATTCCTCATATAAGAGTTATTTTTGATTCTAAAGACAAATATCAGGAGTTCGCAGCCTTTTCTCTTCTTCCATACCCATAGGAGTATGGTAATGTCAGAGTATCCACTTAGTGTGAACTGATTTAGAGAATTCATGGAGTCCTTTGTAATTAACTACTGGCACCAAAGAGGCTCACAAGGAGCTCACAGTGAGGACAGAACTCTGAACATCCTTCAGCTCCTGGGGTGAAGCAGCCTTGACTCACTAAAATGAGCAGCCTGCTGCTGCATCCAGTTTGCCCTGGCTTCTGAAGGGAGCTTGGGGAGAATTCCATTACAAATCAATTAACAGGGAACTCATTTTGCTGGAGACCGACAGAAAGATAAAATTGAGACTTGACAGATTTGCCTTTGATTGTGTGATCATTTTTTAAGCAATCAGCAGTTCATTCAGAGCCTGCATGAGAGCACTTAAAATCCAGAATAATACTATTTAACAGAGAACATAGGGGCACAGGGGAATGAAAATATTTTCAGGATGCTTATACAGAGTTGCAGAAGAAATCACATAATGAAGGATCTGAGACTGTGTAATAATTAATGAATGTTTATGCAGGAAGGACAGAGATGAGATTGCATATGCAACCTTAGCACTGGCTTCCTGACTTCAACTTTCACCTTGGAAGGGCTTTGAGGAAAGCATTAGTACTATTTTGCACCATTAAAGATTTTTCAGGCTCATCTTCCACCTAAGGCCAAAGAAGAAGGAGGAAGTGCCTGGTGGCATTTCCAGTGGGGCAGGTTCTGTCTCCAGCTCAGCAGGAACTGCAGCACGTGCTGGGTCTGCTTTCCCTGCCCAGTTAGTGACACACACGAGCAGTGACACCTCCTGTGGTGGGACAGGGCTCGGGGTCAGTGCAGAGCATGCTGTGCACATGCAGAGTGTCAGCTGCATCCCTGCCATCCCTGCAGATACAACAGCTCTTCTCCCTGCTTCCTTCAGGAGCAGGCACATCAGGAACAGAAGACACACCTTGGAGCCAAACACTGCCACGTGTTTCCTGGTGAGCTTGGAAGGGCTCAACAGCCAAGTGGGAACCCCATTCCCTGGCACTGTGCTGCCCTGGAACTCTGCTGACAGCCTGTCCCACATGGGGAGAGAAGCTGGAAGGTTTCAGTGCACAGGTCTGACAACCCCCCAGTCCCCAGCTAAGCTCCAGATCTGGAAGCTGGAGAGGACCTTTAATCACAGCAGTTGCTGTTCTTGCTCCTTTGGGGCATCTTCCCGGGGAGGGCGGGCACCAAGTGCCAGTCCCCTCCTCCTGCAGCTCCACCTGAGACCCACGTGCCCATTTCTTCAACCTGTTTAGCTTTAAAGGAGCATTTGACACTCCTAAACCTCAAACCCAAGCCCCTGAAGATCCTCTGAGCTTGGGCATCTTGCTGTGTGTTATTGCCTCATCCCACTGGAGCAAAAGGAGCAGACATCAATTTGTCTGTCAGTGTTTTTCATTGAGACGTAGTCATGGATTTATTTATGCATTGTGCCTGCACCAAGTGACATTAATTTCCATCTAAGCTCATCAATTGAAAAATGACTGGTTTCCTTCTCTCAGCCACAGTTAGGGTCAATTATCATATGCTGATTGAGTGGGCTGTTTATTACAAGATTTAAACTGAAGCTGCATTTTAAGTCTTTAACCTTTTTCTTCTATAACATTAAAGAATTTAAAAAAAATAAGTCTTCCTAATTTGGTGATTTGCTTTTCAGCTCATGAGAGGCCAATTACTTTACAGTAAAGCTATGGTAATTGAAAAAATATTAACATTAATGGAGTTGTTTTGACTGTGCAGATGAGAAAGAAAAGCCTGGGCTGTCAAAGACCCTCCTCCACAGAGGCTGGGAGCCACTTCTTACAGAGAACCTCCCTCAGAATGAGTTTCTTCCCTAAGGCTTCCAGAAGAAAGGGCAGCACTGGAAAAAATACCAAAGTTTCCCATGTACAGTAATTGGCAGCTTTAACACTGAAAAAGAACTACTATCACTCATTATCCTCTCCTGTCTCTCTGCTGATGCAGATGATATTCCAACAACCTTCCTCACCTAGGCTGTGCTTGTTCTGCCACCCTAAGGACAGGAACATCTCCCTGGCCCTAAAATTACTTGTAAATGGGGTAACTTGTAAATCAGGAGTACCTCCTCCTCCTCCTGGGACTCGTTCAGGGGGCCATTCCGTGTCTCCTGGAACAGGATTTTCTTCATTTTCCGGTACTGCAGGTTGTCCAGCTCCCTCACTGCATCCTTGGTCCTTTGGATGAGGTCTATGAGCACCCTGGGCGGTCTCTCCCGGCGGACAAAATCGTGCTGGGTTAAAGGAAAGAGAACATCTCATTTCAGACTCTTAAACCAGAGACATTGGGGGACTTCTCACACCCCTGACAGCTCCCATTCTGCAATTTATCAGTTCATATTCACTAAATGATAATATTCTTTCTCAAAGACTCAAAACTCGTGCTGGGGTCAGGTTTTCTGAGCTCTCCAGGCTACGTAGACAATTTGTCCCTTCCTGAGCTGGTTCACTCAAAACACATGAGGTGACACTTCCAACCTTGAGGAATGAACAAAATGCATCCAGAACAAAGAAGAACCAATCCACAAAGATTTATCCTGCATCCATCTATTCCAATTCACACACAAAGCCAGTAAGGAGACCACAGAGTTTATTTATACCTAAAGCTTTTGTAGCCAGAGGTGGAATCAAATCAGGTTCTTGCCAACTCCTGCACAGGTTTTAAGTGCAGACTTAATAAATTCTTTAATGGTATTTAAGAACATGATTAAAGCCTCTTCTCTGATTTATCAGATACATTCCCCTGAACTGTACAGCTGGCACTGGATATAAAATCTCCAGCTTTCCAATTTAACCTTGGCTAAAGCAGACAACCTGAGTGTACACTTGCCAGTGTTCTGTATGGAATCCCTACAGCTGGGTGTGCTGCTGCTTAGTAGCTCCCAAGGGGGATGGCTTTAGGGCACAAACATCCTTCACAGGCTTGTAGAAAAAACTACAGTGAAAACAGAAAAAATTTGCAATGGGGGAAAAAAAAAAATCTGAGTGAGAAAAGGTTGTTCTCTCCTGCACATTGCAAATGTCACAAGGGGCTTTTGTCAGAGCCTCAACAGCTGGACCCACCTGCAAGGAAATTCTCAGGAGGGTCACCTTTGCCTGCTGGGCCTCACAGCTCTCCTTTGGGCTCAGCTCCAGAGTGAATTCATCCCCTGGAGCTGGAGTAACCAGCACACCGAGCCCCAGCTCGCCCTAAAACAGTAGCCTTCAACAAAGGAGCTGAAAGGATGAGCTAATCATCTTTTAATGATTTGTAAATAAACAAGGAAAGTACTATGCCACAAGCTAATTTCTCATTTTTAATTGAATTCAAATTGTTGTGCATTTGAGTTTTGCTGGTGGGGACAGCCAGTCATTTCAGTACTCATTTTTTGCTTGTAGAGATGGTGTTTATTTTTGAATCAGAGCTAAAAGTTCTAAACATCATTTCACACAGAAACAAAATGAATCATTTCTGTTCCTCAGTGCAGAAAACCATCATTTATTTCTCCGTGAACAGTAACAATCTGCAGCTTATTTATGATTAAGAAAAAAAGGAACCCATTTTTATCTCATTGTAGATAATTTCTAGAAAGCAGTGAAGCATTTGGAACCATGATTCTGAACCTAAATCCATTTTATGTATGCACTCAAATATTAAAAATGTGACCATGTGAAAAGTGTAGGGCAGACAGAAATAAACAAAACATAAATATAAAATATGGAATATACAGGATTTCAGACTGAGATCTCAGCTCTAATTGTTTGTACAGACTCCAAGCTAAGGTACTCCTGAAATCACATCCTTCAATGAACTCAGCCTGTTCCTAGAGAGCAGCAAGGCTGCCAATCCCCAGGACCGAATCATGCCAAAACCCACAACATAAACCTATTAGCTGGTCAGGGTGCTACAAGTAGAACCAGGGAACAAAACACTGATTATTTGCCACAGCACAAATGTGCCACAGGAAATAAAAAAATATACCAGGTGCCAAAGGGAGCACAAATAGCTCCTTCATCATTTACCTGGAGAGGTCATTGGCACCAGCAGCCAAAGGGAGAACAGGGCTAATAATCAATTTTAAAGAAAGGCAATACTTAAAAGAAAAGCCAAAGCCTGATGGAAAAGGGGCTGGACAGGATTTCACACCCCCCCTACCTTCTAATGTTAGGCTGCTCCTGAATTTCTCAAAAGCAAAGCTCTTGGAGCTGTAAACAGTTCCTCTATTTCCCAGGTAAACTGAACCCAAATTACTTAAACTGGAACTGATTTATGATTCACTGACAAAACCTTGGCAAACTCTGCACATATCACTCCCAGGTCCCCCTCCTAACAGGCTCTTTGCAAAACCCCTTCCAAAATGATCCAGTTATTTCCAAAACAAGTTTAATTAATTGGGTTCAGTAGAGAAACCATTAAAGGGATTTAAACAACTTTTAGGTGGTTTGATCAGGGGAGGAAGTCAGCATTTGTCCTATCCCCTTAATGCTACTTTTAACTGCTAAGTGTGATACATGAATGGAGGGAAAAAGAAAACAAAAAAAAAATCAGCCAAAGAGTGGATTTTTCTAAGGGCAAATATTTGTTTACCATCTTTACAATTATTTTGGTAGACAAATGGATTTCCCCCCAGATTTCCAGAAAAGATTTGATAAATTACCCGTAACAAATCTGTTGATGATGGTCTTTCCTGAGGTATTTTCTGTAAGCAGTAATCAACAAATCCCCTAAAGGAGTCTGACCTGCAAATTAAAAAAAAATTAAAAATTAAAAAGAAACCTGATTGAAAAAAATAAGCTCAGGATCTGGAATATATTCTAACTTACCAATGCAAAGCAAAAGAAAAACACTGACTACTTTGTTCTTAAGTTCTAAGGCAGAGAAAGTAACTGGCTTTTTCCAAATTCCGAGTTGATCTCATCAATTCTTCCCCAATTAAAGATTGTTGAAAGAACAAGGACACACAACTATCCCCAAGCACAAACTGTAAACCAAGTTAGAACTACGTGTATCAGTCACCATTTATGATTTTACTTCAACTGCTCAAAAACAAATAACATTAGAATTATTGGGAACTCAGAAATGCACTCACTGATCTCTGGGAGGTTACAGAGGGAACCCTGCCTTGGGAAAGCTCCTCAATGCTCAGTTCAACACTTGAGGCTTTATTTGAGGTTTGATCCCAACTGGAAAGAAGGAAACTGATCTTTTTGGTGCCACTGGACTCAAAAGGAGCACAAAAGGCACCTTGGTGACTCCAGGAGAGCAAACAAGGCACTGTAAACAAGTGATTACAGTTCAAGATGAGGTGGTGCTGTGTTTATCCACAGCTGTCTCTGCTCTGCACTGCAAATCCTGCACAGAACATGGGGATCAAGCTACAGAGCAAGCTCCTGGAACCTTGAAAAATAGGCAAAACAGAGAGGATGAAATAAGGAAACTGGAGTGGTCTTGATAAAATGACCAGCAATTAAACAGCTGTGCTGCTCAAATGCCCAGCAGAGAAATGGGGGAACTGCACACCTCACCAGGAGCTTTTGTTTCAAGCCTTGTGCAGACTCTGCCAAGCATCACCCCACAGTAACATTCCACTCTTGGGTCCAGGGAACTTTGCTCCCACAGAGTAACAAAGTGCTCCTGTATCCAAGCTCAGATTCTGGAACGAGCCTGGAGCACGGGGAGTATTCACTGGCCACGGAGCTCTGAGGGCTTTGGAGTCACCCACTGACAAAAATATCCAATTACCTCCACATTCTCCTCCCTGTCTGCACATTTCAGCTGCACAGCAATGCTAACAACTCTTCTCCCAACAGGGATCTTTGGCAGCTGGAAACTTTGCTGATGCTGAGCCATGGCTGGTTTAACACATCTGAGAATATTTTAATTCCTACAGCAGCTACACTCCAGAATTAACACCTCCACACTTTTAGATTGTAGAACAGCCAGAGTGACAGAAGGTCAAAACTGAGCCAGCCTACACAAGATTTGAGAACACACACAAATCACTGCACTGCAACAAACATGTTCATTGTCAGGCTTGAATTGTGCAGTGTCACAGGGCATTTTCAGGGAAATAAACAACAAAAATCAGCTGTTAATGGTTCTCTTACCATTCATTGGATTGTAACCTAGGGGAATCGTTCTGGGCTATGTGATATAAGGCACTCATTGCATTCATGTTGAAAAGTGGAGGCTTCCTTTCAGCTGAAAAGAGAAAAGAACAGAAAGATGTGATGAGGCTGTCTGGAAAGAAAGTAGAAATGTATGGAAGTATAAACAGGATAGCACTGCTAAATCAGTAACTCAGTGCTGGTGTCATCCTACTTTGGCCAATTATCTTAATATTCCAAGTTAAACTAGGACACCCACTCTTCACTTGGAGAGGGCTGACAAAATCTCAAGAGAGCAGGATAAAAATTATAAAGGAAGAGTTTGCAGTAAATTTTATTTTAACTGTAAAATCTCACACCTGATCTGCTGTGGCAAAATCAGCTGAAACTGAGTAAAACTAATCTTAGGTACAGTTCAGGGCCAGGACATGTTCTATCAGTCCCTACAGATCTTTGATGCACTGCTGGATCATGTGGATTACAGGAAAAGGTGGCTGCCTGCCTCACCTGTCAGTCCCAGTGGGACAGGTTACTAAATTAACCTGCCAGATGTGCCATGAACTCCCTCTCACTGAAATGCTTCCCAGTCCTTGCACCAAAAGGGTACCTGGCCCCTGACCTCTCAGGAGGGCAGAACTCAAAGAGTTCTAGGGGTGGTGCCAGGATTTCTCAGGTCTTTCAGGCCAGAGGAGTCCCTTGCTAGGCAGGCAAACCACCACATCTGCTTTTCCTTAATCACTACTTCAGCTACAAGAGGAATTAAGACATCAGCATTCAAAGAAAGCCAAGTGCTGCCCAGCAAGAGATTTCCTCCCACTGCTGCCTGACGTTGTGTTTAGACAAGGAATCATGCAAAGGCAAAGTTCAAAGTTTAACAAAGTTTAATGTTTCTCAAAAGGATATTTTTAAGGAAAGCAAATCCATCATCTCTGTAGAGTGGCTTTGAGGTTCCTGAATAAAAAGCTCCACAGAAATTCTAGTACCAAGACTGTGTCTACAGAGGGCTGCACAGTCTCTCTCCTACTGCTGTGATTTACTCCTGAGGGGCTGTGACACACTTGCACTCCATACAAACAAGAATAATTGGCCATGCACAACAACAGAAGGCTAAAACTTCCAATTCTGGCATTCTCTGTATCAGACTGTGTCTGCATGCTGGGACATGAAATACAACCATGTTAGTTGCTGGTTATCAACCATCTCAATTCTGGACACAACATTTCTTCAGCACATCTCCCTCTTTGTTATCTCACAGAATTCTGCTGATTAAACATTCACCAATGACATTTTCAGTGAACTCAGCATCCACACAAAAAGTTACTAGTGTACTGCTGTTAAGTAGAATCCATATCATAACTGATTTTTTAAAATAATCCATTCAGCACATGCAGTGTGAATATTCAAACTTGAAACACACGCTTAGAGTCTACTCTGTGTACCTGGCATCACATCCACCTCTGCTTCAGGCTCTGTGGATGTGTATCATTTGCCCTTTGCAGTGCAAACCCTTTTCTTCTCTTTCTGTAAAGAACCTGTCCACGATGATTTGTGGCACAAACTTTTCAGCTGAGACTGGAGATTTTTGTTACAGAGAGCAGGGAAGTAAGAAGAATTGAAAATTAAATGTAGGCCCTTTCTGACACACAATCCTTAGGACACCAGTTTCCCTTGACACAACAGCTGGGACAACTTTCTCAGAGTGCAGCTTGGAAAACACAGAAAACAAACCATGGTTTCCTCTCACCCAAGAGCAAAATGCTCTGGTTCTCCAAGGAATAACTGAGCACACCAGACTAACATGCATTAGTGGCTTGCTCCTGGCTTGCTCTTCCTTTGCCAGCAAAAAAAAGATTGAACTCAACTGCCAAGAGTTTTCCAAGTCAGGCATTTTAAAGGGGAAAACTGATGAGGAATAAGGATCTTCCCTTTTTGCAGGAGTTCCTAACACACTGCAGAGATAACTCCCCACCTCAGCTGCTGGGTGTTCACTCACCTAACTCGATGCACGTGATGCCGAGAGACCAAACATCCACCTTCCCGTCGTACTGCCCCTCGTCCATAGCAAGGATCACCTCTGGTGCCATCCTGCCAACCACAGAGCAAAGGCTGCCTTAGGGGACACACAGGGCCACTCCAAGCACACCAGCTGAGGTTTCATCCTCTTTAGCAAAGCCACAGACCAGGAGAGGCAGCAGGGAGCTGAGGAAAAGTGTGGGGGAATGGAACAAGGACTGACCACACCAGCAACTTGTCAGAGGAAGGCGGAAAAGCAAAAGAGGAAGGGGGAAAGGGGAAAAGCAAAAGAGGAAAAGGGGAAGGGGAAAAGCAAAAGAGGAAAAGGGGAAAAGCAAAAGAGGAAAAGGGGAATTGGGGGGGGGGAGGAGAAAAAGGGGAATGAGGAGGGGAGGAAAAGGGTCAACCCAATCATCTTCCTGTTAGCAGAATATGCTGGCACATGGGAGACCCCCCTATTTCCAAAGGCATTGCAGCTGCAGGCTGACAGCAAGGTCTGGGAGTGCCCTAAAGGCACCCCTTGTACCCTCCCCCAGGCTTCCCCTTGGCACATGTGGAGCATTTCCAGCAGACAAATGCAGTCTGTGAGGGCAGCTACAAATGTAACAGGGAAATTTGGAACAGCAGGCACACACAGTGGTCCAGGCTAAAGGGATGAAGTGGGGACAGAGAAGCAGCAGGCTCAGCCTGCACAAAATTCAGCCTCTTAAATTGTGTTCTTCCAAAAAAAGGCTTCCTGCCAAACAGCCTCATTCCAAGGCTGGGCCATGGTGACCTCCCAGCACTGCCTGGGGCCTCTGCCACAGAATCAGTGGAGCATGGAGCTGTGCTGGTCCTCAGTGCTGGGACTGCCAAGGAACTCGGGTGACCCTTCAGCAATTCCTTCAAAACAGGATTTAAGTAGCTGTGTGACTTCCAGTCAGACTAACAGACTGCCTTTTCTCCATGAACATCTCAGTGCCATCACCTGTGGCACGTGCAAGTTATTTTTATGGCATTGCAAGAGTAGAGCCATTTCCAAGCACTGCACAGCTTAAACATCTCCTTATGGACTCTGAGGAAAGACAGACTTCTGAAGATCTGGACACAGGGATGTCAGGAAAACTGCTTGGCTAATAAAGACTTTATCCAAGTATTCTTATTGTATTGTGAAGCACTGGAAAGGGAAGAGAGCAGTTTTATAAAGGACTAAAGCACTGCAGGCTTCACTCACCAGTAAGGCGTTCCCACAAAAGAGTTGGCAGGGGAGACTATAGATGCAGACCCAAAATCAGCAAGTTTCACTTGACCTGGTTCTGTTAGAAGAATATTTCCAGCTTTAATATCCCTTTAACAGAGAAAAAAAAGAAAAAAAAAGTAATTTAGCATGATGCAAACTCTAGTGAGATGCCTTTGTCTGCAAAGGGCAAGCACAGGATATCCTGTCACACACATGGCAGGTAATGCTGGGACAGAGACACAGAGGGGAAATCACTGACAGCGCTCCAGCAGCAAGCCCAGAGTAACCTCTATTCCTCCATTCCCCAGACAGCACTGCTTCAAAAGTAGTATTATGGAATATTTCATCCACACGTGTGTTCTTCCCATCCTGACACTTCTGCTGCAGGACAAGTGCTGAAGTCTTGTGTGTGCAAGAATGAACACCTCAAAAGTAAAAGAGAGACAGCCTAGGCTGTCCCTTTGGCTGTCACCTCCACTGCCACCTTCCCTGTACAACAGCCTTAGGGATGGAGCACCTCTCCCACAAGGAAAGACTGAGAGAACTGGAACTGTTTAGACTGGAAAAAAAAGGCTTCAGGGTCACCTAACTGCGGCCTTCCAGTACCTGAAGGGAGCCTATGATAAAGCCAGAGAGGGATTTATTCCCTATTTACAAGGGATGGAGTGACAGGGCAAGAGGGAATGGCTTCCCACCGACAGACAGCACGGTTAGATGGTAAATTAGAAAGGAATCCTTCTCTATAAGGGTGATGAGGCCTTGGCACAGGGTGCCCAGAGAAGAGGTGGCTTCCCCTGGATCCAAGTCCAGGCTGGACAGGCCTGGACCTGGGATAGTGGAAGGTGTCCCTGCCTATGCCAGGGGGTAGCTTTAAACTGGATGAACTTTAAAGTCCCTTCCAAGCCAAACCACGCTGTCATTCTACACCATGGCTCAACAGCCACATGAGGTAACAGCAACACACACCTACCAGCCTTGTGCTTGCAATTAAATAACAACAACAACAATTCCCTCCTTTTCCATCTCGCAGCGCGACGCGGGATCAGCGCACGGGGCCTGCAGTGCCGCTCCCTCGCCACCAGGTGGCGGCCCCGCGCCAGGTCCCGCTGCCAAACCCGGGTCCCCCCCCCAAGCCCCAAACCCGGGATCCCCCC
>VWYI01006399.1:40688-90947 GCA_013399455.1 Anthoscopus minutus | reverse complement strand
CCAGCCCCAAACCCGGGGTCCCCCCCCAAGCCCCAAACCCGGGGTGTCCCCCAGGCCCAAAAACCGGGTCCCCCCAGGCCCAAAATTCTGCCCCTTCTCGCTCAGCCTCGCCGTTCCCACTGGCAGAGGCTGTGCACAGCGCTGCTCCCCGCCCAGCCAGGGCTCGCCTTCCTCTCGCCTCTCTTTTTCTGCCACAGCAGCCACAAAACCAGAAATGTGTTGCTGTTCCTCATTTCTGGGTGAGCAGGTTGACCTTCCCACCTCAGCAGGTAAAAGGTGGAACACCCCATGGATGAAATCCAGGTCACAGAAGCACAGGATAGCTGGGGTTGGAAGAGATCACCCAGTCCAACCCCCTTGGAGCAGGTGGCACAGGAATGTGTCCAGGTGGGTTTGGAATGTCTCCAGAGAGAAAATCCACGCCCTCCCCAGGCAGTTGTTCCGGGGCTCTGCCACCTTCCATGGAAAAGTGCTTTATTTTGTCCTCAGGTAGTTTTATCCTTGACTTACACTTCCATCACCTGATTGTGATTCCATCACATCTCCCTGGCCCCACTGCTACCAAAACCAGGTCGTGCACAACCGATACAGTTTTACTCATTCATACATAAATATGAAAAAATATCTAGTCTTAGAAATAGTCTAGCTCAGTGAACTCCAATTTATTTGGCACATTTAGGGTGATATTCTTCTACTGGTATTTAGTGCAACATTCCTGTGTAGCCTTTGTTACCAGGGTCTGCACAGAACTGCCAACAAGCAGAGAAATTGCTGGCAGAGTAACTTTTTCCAAGGCTGTTTAAAGCCAATGAAGCAGCTTTGAGGCTCCAGGGAGCAGCAGATGGAAGGGCAGCAGCTCCAGCCTCACCTGTGAATCCTACAGTGGGAGTGCAGGTAGGCCAGCCCCTGCAAGGCACCGTGGGTGATGGCAGCAATCTCCACTTCCTGGAGTGGTTTCTTGTGAACTGCAGGGGAAAAAAATCCAAGAAAATAAACCAGAAGAAAATTAACAGGATATTTTCCTGAGAAACTGGTTTTTAAAGGGAGGAATCCCACCAATGTGCTACAAAGAGAAACGAGGGAAGAATTCTTCCCTTGTCAGGGTTTTAAGCTCCCTCCCAACCCAAAGTATTCTGTGATCCTGTGATCTCAGCCCCCAAGGAATACAAGTTTACAAAAACTTTGGCATTGATTCTGTATTTTGACCTGGATTCCCCTATTTCTTTGCAGGTGCTGTTCCAGTGTTGAGGTCATGTCAACCTCCTGTTCTAAAATCCATCCATAATTATTCCTGCACACTGCAAGGCAAGGACAAAGGTGATCTCTGCAGGACTTTATGATAGATATTCCAAAATAATCTATGGATATTCCAAAATCAGGCAGCCTAAGAAGGCACAGATTACAGGAACATACCCGTACACTTCTATACCTTCATTTGACAAAAATTAAGATGTGCATGTCAACTATCTGTAGCACTGGGAAAGTCTCAGATTCCTCCTAGAGAATGGTGCAGGACAGACACCACTTGTACCATCTGCAAAACCCCAGTCTGTGAGGAAACAGCCTCCCATCAAACTCAGGTGGGGGGCACTAGCAAAAAGAAAAGCCAAGATATATCCAACTTACCTTCTAGCAAATCAGAAGCTGATCCTAAACAGTACTCCATAACCAACTGCAAGAAAAGAGAATATGATGCCTTCAAGTATCTCTGGAAGCATTTTGAAATCAGAAAACGTTTTTACATTCCAAATTTAAATTGCATGGTGACTTTAACGCCCTGCTTAAGGAAAAGAAACAATAAGTAGTAGGCTTTGTTAGTTTTCGACCAGAAGATGAAAAATCTGACTTTATTTCAGGACTGTTCACCACAAGCCCAAAGCTATCTCAGTGCCTGTGCTGAGGATCTGAGTGCTGCAGGGTCCATTTGGTGTAAATTCCCCTCACTCACCCACGCCGTGTGCTCCTTCAGGTAACAGCCCTTGTACTCTATGGTGTTGGGGTGCTTCAGCTGTTGGAGAAATTTGACTTCTTTGATGATATCCTGCCATTTCTAATGAAAAAAAACAAAGCAAAAAAGTATAAATACATTTCTCTTCTTAATTCTCTACATTCTTTCATGCACCACACACTGTAGGAGTGTCTGAAAAGTGACCATAAAACTATTTTACCATATGAAGATGGAAAGTCAGCGTTTCAAAAGCACAGTTGTAAGTCAGTTGTCTGGGTCCCCTATTGCACTGAGATACCTCCAAGATATATTTAACAGCTTGAGGACTGCCAAAATATTTTTTTTTCCTCATTCTGACTGCAATACATTTTACTTAAATGCTGCTGCTTTGCAAATTGAAGTGTTCAGTGGCCTCAAAGTTAGCAAGAAACTACAGAGAGCAGCAGTGAGTGGCTCACCTTAACAAAGGACAAAACCACTGACACTTGGGAGACCAACAAGCAAGCAAGGAAATTAAATTTAAGCCACCTCCTGTTTGCTCTTAACAAACAAATACACCCTGCACATCCACACACCAGTCCAAAGGAACAGAGGGTCCCAGTCCCACACAAAAATAAGAGGAACAATTAACAAGCAACAACTGAAATGAGACCAAGATTAGCAGGTTTTTGCAATTTGAGAGATCCTCAAGAGTTTCAGGGAGATGTGCTCCAGTGGCCAGAATGCTCTTTAACACACTTCTTAATAAAATTATTGCTGAAACAAGCCCCATCCAGGCATTCTGAATCCCCACTCACTTCCTTAAACTGAACTATTTATCAAAATTTGCACAAACTCATTTTCTCTCCCCAAACCTCCACAGTTCCCATGGAAGGGAGCAGCAGCTCCTGCATTAAAAGCTGTTCTGGTGGGGTCAAACCAGAACTGCAGCTCATTTCCCTACTCAGATTTCCACTGGAGCTGCCACAGCTCCTGAATGCACAATTGCCTTTATTCCTCTCACCTCATTCGTTTGCTTTCCACTATAGGACATCTTCTTGACTGCCACCACCTCATTAGTGTGGGAATTTGTAGCCTGGAGTAGGGAAAGAGAAACATTGAAAAAAGCAAGAAAATCGATGGGAAAAAGTTTCTTTTTTCCCCCCCCTCCCCACAGACTGAGCTGTGCCTGTGGCAAATTCAGGCTTTTTTCTCCTATATTCTTCCAAGCTCCTACATCTCAGAGATACCTTCCTCAGGATAAGATTTACCACACAACTGTTAGGATGCTTTTCCCTAATTTTATCTGCCCATATCCACTGTTTCTCCCTCAGACTCCGTGCTACTTCTCCACGGATTTGTAAAAGACCCAATATTACAGACCCAATATTACACCAACTGAGAACACACAACATACAGTTTTATTAGAACTGCAGTAGAAACAGTTTTAGATGAACCTTTAGAAAAATGTTTGCCAAAGAAACAGGTGTATCAAAATCTCCATGATTTCATCCAGAAACTCCATACAACACTGACATTCTTAAATAGCTATTTCAATTTCCAGCTTCAAGAAGATGATTCAACCTGGAATTTATCTAAATTAAAAAGCTCTCCTTTCACTGCACTAGATCGCAGTTTTGCTATGAAGATTATGCAGCCATCAAAATTCAACTTTTCTGCGGCCTGGATGATATAGGAATGGTAATTGGAGGCTAAAAACTCAGGGTTGGAAAGATCTCTCTTTGCCTGGACTGGCACTGCCCTCATTTCTGCATGTAAAAAATGTCAAGCTTTTGGTCTTAAAACAGTTGCTGAAATCTCTGTACCTCCAACCATTTTTGGGACAAAAAAATTAGTGACAGTTAAAAGCTTAAACTATAATAGGAGCGAAATGTGGCAAATCCTCCTTTCAAGTGATATATTAACTAATGACATTTTTTGAGGCATGTGAGGACTTCAAAGAAAAGCTCTGTTGAGTGAACCAGTGGAGCACAGGAATTACTGAAGGGAGGTGACACAGGTCCCTCACAGCACACACTCCTCAAATGAGACAGAGAAAACTGAAAATGAGAAACTCTGGGATAAGGCAAAGCCCTTCCCCAGCACTTGCCACCCTGATTCAGCACAAAGATCAAGAGTGTTTTACTCAGATGTATTAATGCTTTCTTTCTGCCTGTCACATTAATTCCAAGCAGCTCCATCTGACCATGGTAGCTGTCCTTCCAGCTGGGATTTGTCACTGCAGGACACACTGCCACATTCCCAGAGCTGTATGAGCACACCTGGGAACAGCCACTTGCTGAAGCAGCTCTGGGCCTATTTGAGATGATGCCTTGAGAAATTATACTGTTATTCCTGAAATACTTACATCAAATTTGAGGCTCTTCTCCTTACAACAGTTCCACCAACACCTCCACCACTTCACAGAACTCCAAACAGTGAACTGGAATGCTTAAAATAACTCGTGCTACCTATGGCCAGCTAGAGATGTCAGGGATCTGATCTCAGTATTTTACTGTCTGATTTTTAGAAACCCAGTTCCAGTGGACATGATCATCCCAGTGGCTGATCATGGTTCCAAGCAGTTTTAATTTGGCTTTAACTGATTTGTTAAATATTGATTCTATTTCAGTCTCACTAATGCCAACCAGATTATAATTATTTCCAATTCCAGTATTTTGGATTTGGCTTTGTTTGATACTAACTGTAAAAGCACCATTTTTCTCATTTCCAGATTTAATTCTCTTGCTTGTATCAAGGAATGTCATACATCCTTCCTTCTTGAATTCCTATTCCTCTGAGGACTCTCTCTTTGCTTTTGCCATAAAGGAATTTGCAGAGATTTCCAAGCATATGAACTCCAAGTAACTTGGAATTCCAGTTTGGCAAATTAAATTTCAGCTGTTTAAATTCAACTTCAGCATCAAACAGCCAAAACACTGCATACTTGACCTGGATAGTTGGGTACACTGTTAAGACTGTAGTAAACAGCTACTCTAAATACAGCTGGAACAATAAAGAGATCAGGAGTGATTTGGAAACACTTATTTTTGAAATGTATCATCACAAAACTAATGCACACAAAGCACTAAAAACTCAAGGAATGCCTCCTTCTACAAATTCTCAAAAACCTTCAAAAGGTCACTTGAAATGATTCTCCAAAACAAGAAAGAACTCTACTTACAAAGTAAACTGCTCCAAAACTTCCATGTCCAATTTCATGCAAACCCACAAATATTTCCTCAGGATCATCTTTGTAGAACAGGTCAGCTATTTCTGGGTCCTTTGGCACCCCTTTGCGCATGTTGAAGCGTGTTAGGAACTGGTCTGTGCTCTCAAGTCCCAACCAATTTCTTCCTTCATCCACAAAGCCTTTTGCAGACAGCTCTCAGCACCTGGTAGGAAAGTTCATCTTTAATCTGTTTCCCTTGCACGTGCTTCTGTTCACACTTCTCTGGCAGCAAAATGAGAGGAAACACTTCCAGCAGCAATAGGCTTCACCATCGCTTCCTCCCTCCAGCTAATTCTTTTTAATTATTAGTCCTATTTAGATAGAGAGATTAAAATGCATTCAGGGTACAACAGCTCTTTATCTCACACAGGAAGCAAGTGCTGCAGTGACACTGAAGTCCACTTGAATTCAAGAGTCCTGTTGCTATGCAAAACATCCTGTGACAGGAGTTTGTTATTCTTCACGGCAGGCTCCCAATGTGTCAGTTTTTAGACTCCCTCTGTTGTTCCTCCTACTTTCCTGGGCTGTTTGCTTTCACTGCTCCCAGTTGCCAGCTGGTGCTGGTGGAAAAGTCAGCTGCTACTCCACAGCAACACTTTGCAGCCATGTAATTGTTTCCAATGTAATTTCTCTATTTATTTATTCAAAGCTGCGTGACAGCCAGTGCTGCTGGATTGTGATTGCTCCCAGCACATGGAATTGCTTTTGAAGAATCCTAAATTCCATGATATAAGGCAAATCTTTGCCTCAAACACTTCCCTTAGCACAGAACTGAGCTGCATCTAAATGAAGGCTCAGTATTCATCCCCAAAACTGTATTTGTGTGGGAAGGAAAAAGAAATAAAGGAAGAAACATCCCAGTATTAGGAAGTTTTCAATTTCTTAACAAAACACCTTGAAAAATCTACATTAACTCATTAAATACTGGTATGCAAAGCACTGATGGGGACCTTGACCTATCTGCTTTTGGCTTGTGAAACACAGCAGAGGAGCTGCAGCTGAGTCACCTGGAGCAGTTTCCATCAGTCTGGAACAAATCTCAGAGCTACTTTGACACCTGTGGCTCCAGCACCTCATTTACTGAGGCCACATCTTGTCTGTGCACAACTGACTCCTGCAAACACACATCAGAACCTTCAGCCCATACCACAATATCAACCAGGGCAACATTTAATGGGAGACCAGCTGAAAAATACAATGATCAGATAAATTTTAAACTAAAACACACAAAGAAAAGGCTTTAGAAGGTTTTAAGACTTCCAAGTGCCACGTGGATGAATACCGAATTTTGGCCTGGTGCTGAGACAGCCTCCTTGGCTCATGATGGAGCAGGGAGGAGGGGTGCAGGGAGAGGAGCCCACCTGGGTAACTGTGGCACCAACCATGCTCTGTGGCTCACATTCCTTGCAGCAGCATTGTCCCGTGCTCCAGAGTCTCCTACTCTGCAAAGAAAAACAAGGAACTGTATTTAGAAAAATGATTTTGAAGTTTTACACCTTATTCTAACACACAAAACCACCATATCCAGTAAAGGCCAGTGACTACAGGGCCTCACTGGAAAGCACAAGGAGAGCTGGCTGAGAATGCTAATGGTGTAACCTTAAGGTGAGCATAAACACTTCCTGTGCTCCAAAACCCTTGGACTATAAATCACTGCAAGACAGAAAACCAGGAAAAGAGAGGTTAAATGCCAAGTTCTTTGGCTTTTATAAAGACTTTTAAGCTTGCTAAGGCACAGATAGTTCCCTGCTTTTTAGATCTCTAAAAAGGACAAAGCTCAGATAAAAATCCCCATCCCTGGAAGTGTCCAAGGCCAGGCTGGACGAGGCTTGGAGCAACCTGGGATAGTGGAAATGTCCCTGGCCATGGCAGGGGAGTGGAAATGTTTGGGCTTTAAGGACGCCTCCAAACCATTCCATGATTCCATGAGAAGCTGACAAGGCTGCACCCATTACTTGACTCTCTGTGCTCTACCTGATGACACACAACATTCCAGGGAAAACCCTGGGTGTTAGTAAGTCAAACACTTCTGAATTCCACCAGGGAGAGGATGAGCAATGAAAAGCTGGAAAAAGGAATGGCAGCCAGTGAGCCCCATCAGCTGAAATCAGGTCACAGTGAGAGATGTCACCCACTCCCATGGGTGTAGGAACACCCCCAAAGAGCCACTGCTGTCCCCTCTGGGGAGTGGGACACTGGGAGAGCTGGGAATCAGCCTGAACTCATGGAAAATGTTATCATGTAGCTACATGCACAGCAGAAATGCTTCCAAGTTAAGCACAGTGCAGTAGTTACACTGCCAAAATCTGAATTAATAGGCACCTGATTTAGTGACACACTAACTCATGCTCTCCTTTATTAGGGAAAAAAAAATAAACGAGCAGAAATATTCCTGCTAATAGCTAACATTACCAAAAATGTTATTTTTGTTACTTTATCTCACCACAGGTCAATACTATTGAGCTATTAAAAGGCTATTTGAAGAGCACCAAAAAAAGGTTCTGCAATGTTTTGCTTCAAAAAAATATCTCAAGTATAAACAAAAGCCAGATGAACGAAATTATTATTAATTTTCAGCTGATTTGCCTCACCCAAAGGTGCTATATTTACTACAGCTCTGCAGACAGGGTAAAGAATGCAGTATTTCAGGTCTGGCATTCTTCAGCCAACAGAAGAATCCATCTGGCTTTAAAAAAATAAAAACAAACTGATGAAAAAAACAATTTATCCATCTCCAGTCAAATGAACCTCTCTGCCATTAAGAAAGCCTGTGCAGCTTCAGTATTCAAGGTATTTAAAATACGAGGCTAAATGTCAATACTTACAATTAAGCCCTAAGTAATAATGTCATTTTCCAATTAGGGCAGACATGAGTAGTGAGGCAAGTAAATCCCCTTGGTAAATCTGCTCAGCAGCACTATTATTTCCCAGTAATGAATATCAAAAAGCTAAAATGGAAAGTGTATCAACAGCAATCCGAGTCCTGGTGACTGAACATGAGCACAGAGTGATCCCACAAACACTGAGAGCCTCTGCACTGACATCAGCACAGCACCAGATGCACACTCTGGGTCTGGGACAGTGTAAAACACCACAGATATATATCACATCTCTTCCATTTAGGCTGGCAACATCTCAAATCCTTATCACAACTCTCTTCTAGCTATGTGGAGATTGAAAGAAAAATGGTTTAAATCAAGGCAGAGAACTAAGAGTTGAGTGCCATTAGCAGAAACAAGTTCACAGTATGGACAATTTGAGCAGGTTCTTTTCATTACCAAAGTGCTGAATTAACACACCAAGAAACAATTTCCATTAGAAGCCTGATTTCTGCTTTTTATCCTAGTAAAGCAGCATTTGAGACTTTGCATGTCCTGAAGACCTCAGAAGGAAACATTAATCACACTAGCAGTGACTTAGGGCAGCGACAAGTGACTGAAGATTTTCAGGGTTTGGGAGATCAGCAATTTGTTCAGACAGCAGAGTTTCCTCAATACTAATAAACCCTCCCATTTAAAACCCACAAATTAACTGCTTTTGCTACAGGTGTCTGCACCAAGGTTCTCTCCTACCACTTATGACTTCTAGGTGCTGTATCAGTAACAGAAAACACCTTGACCAGAATATAAACAAAAAAATCACAACTGGAAGCACTTTTAAGAGGAGCTAAACTACCAATATTTCCAGGTAATCCATGGATCTAAAATTATATCTGTCAATAAGATCAACTTGAGAACTCAAGAGTGTGTGGGTTGTGAAAATACAGTTTGAATTTTATCTCACAGCACCATAGGGCTGTTTCAAATGTACCCAGAAATGTGCAAAATTAATTTTAGTTCCTAACTACACCAGGGTACTTCCCAAAACAAGGACAAAGTTTTCCACTTCATGCAGAAAAACAAACTACAGGAAACAGGGTGGACCAGCAGCAGATTCCACTCAGAGGAGGAGCAGCATGACATGGCTCATGCACCCATTTTTAGATGCCTATTTTGAGGGGAATAAATTCACACCAGAATTATTTTCCCAAGCAAGGCAAGCACAGAGCCCCATTTCATCACTTTGGTCTCTTCAAAACCTCTATACACAATGTAAAGAGGGAAATTCTGAGATAAAATCAGCTGGTAACTGTCCTGAGTAAGAAACCTTTTGAGTTTGAAATAAGGAAGGTGCTCAAGTTCCCCCGCAGTCCTCACCCATAAACTGACACGGTTCTGTTGGCTTGATTTGGACACTTCTTGCGCTGTTTTTAAGAAGCTGGAGCTCTTCCCCTTCCCTTTAATTGGTACATATGTCTGGCTGGCCAGGCCAAACACAAACACTTCATCCTGGGCTGACATCCTCACATGAAGACCACAGCCTTGGATGAATAGCCCATTATTTTAGAGAAGCCTTTTGCAGAGCACTCTGGAACCTCCATGTTTTAAGCTGTTCGGCGTAATTTCTTTGATTGTTGAGAATTATTATAACTTGATGTAAGTGAATACAACAATCATGTTTTTTCCAGGCACTTCACTCATTTTAATACTTAAACCAGTCAAGATTCACACACCTAGCACAGAAACTCAAGCCACTGCAGGGCATACAAAGAGCACCTCCACTGCAGCCTTTGTTTGTTTAAATTAATCACCAATTCCAAGACACTCAGGAAAAATTTCACTCTGGTCTAGAAGCAGCAAGTCCTCTCACGTCCTTATCTCACATTTCTCTGAAGCAAAATGATTCACTCAGCATGGAACCTGAACAGAAGGTACCCAGTGACCTTCAGCAGGAAAGACAAATATTGCTGAGCATTTGGGGCTCTGCAGATATCAGGGCAGTGTGCCCCGAGGGCAGGCAGCAGGAGGAGCAGACTCAGGAAATGGGGCCACAGTCTGCCAGGAAAGCTGGACAACGTGAGCAGAACTACACTGGCAGTACCAGCTCCTCCAACACCACCTCTACTGCCTGGCTTTTCCAAGGAATAACTTCCCAGAATATCCAAGCCAATGGCACACACCGTTCCTTATCAACATCTGGGTGCAAGCACAGCTCTGCACCACCTCCAGCTCCTGAAGAGAAGTGCAGGAATTTCCCTTTGGCTCTGCAGAGTACCTGGAATTCCATCCCAGAGCTGCACTCAGGGTCAGGGCTGTCCAGGGCTCGTGTGTGCATCAGGTCACAGGGAGTTCACACATTACTCACGCTAATAAAAACCCTGAATCACAACTGTTCTGACCCAGGCCATGCTGCACGCTGCCCCTAGGGTACAAAATCCAGCTAATAACTTTGCAGGGCTTGCTGTAGAGAAATACCTTCACAAAACCAGGTTTTTTTCCTGTTGAGGAACAGTAGTTTTAAAGGAAACATTCAATTTATGACTGCTATTAATACAGCAAAAACCAATAAGCTTATTAAAAATTATAAGACAACTGCATTAAAAAATAATAACTAAAACCAGTGGGCTTAAAGTCAAGAAACAATCAGTTTTAGTCATAGGGAATGTTTCAACAAGTATGAAATCAAACCACAGGCCAGCCCTCCCCAAAGGAATAGTCGCAGTTGTGCTTTGGAATTCCACTGCTTTGCTAAATATGTATAATCACAGCTACCCAAAATCATGGGGTATGGTCTGGGTTTTAGTTTAAAAGTCAAACAGCATCACTCTCACAATAGATATGTAATGAAAAAGCAAGAGGCACTGGGTGTAGCTTCCCAATAGTTTTCCTGTTGAATTTAGAACAATTTAATGAAATATGTATGTCCTCGTTAAGTTTAAGGGTAATTAACATGTCTTGGATTAGAACCTGTATTTTACCATAAAATCTAGAGAACATTGTTAGAGCTTCTCAGGATTATTTAGCAAGATTAAACACTTTCAGTCATGAAATAAACCTTGCCTAATTAAAAATAAAGGGAAGAAAAAAGGCTTCCTGCTCCCAGCAACAACATTTCATAATATTTCATCATAGCACACTTGAAATAATTCAGCAGTACATCTGGCAGGGATGAAAGATCTGTGAATCATTTTAAAGCCTAACATACATAAGCCCAAATAGCATCATACACAGAAATACAGATTTCATCAGATCTTCTTACCAAAACATCTCTAAAAAGCATCACAGATGGGTCATGAAATTGAGAAAATTGCCTCCCTATTTTCATCATTTTTTTCCTTCTCTTTAGTGTTTTTATCAGGCTCTTCATCATGTTGCTTAAAACTCCAGACCATTATAAATTGATGAGTATTATGCTGTGTGTGCTACTCAGAGGCACAAATAAGTCACTGGATTTGTTTGTGGAAGCCTCAAGAGACACCAGCACACTCAGAGTTTCCTACCTATTAATGTAATGGCTTCCAAAGAGCTGGATCCATTTTCTGGTTTAAAGCTATTTTTAGGTACTTTTAAAAAAGTTTATATTATAACCATCACATAATCAAGAAAAATAAAACAAAAAACAAACAACAAAAAAAAAAACCAACAAGAACAACCCCCATTCAGCAAGTGAGAACCCTATTCCCAGAGTTTTCCAGAGTGTCCAGGGGGATGCTGCAGTGAGATCTGAGCTGCTCCTACCCACCTGCATTACAACTCAGAGCTGTAGGATCCCCATGGGGGACACTGAAGCCATCATAGTGGCCACCAGAGGTCATTTAAATAGCAAATGAGGCTGAAACCTCATCTCCATCTCAAGTGTTCCTAAAGTGTACAAAGTGTCACCATAACTCTGAACACAACAAAATCCTTTGTATTTTAAAAGTAGTTTCCTTATCATGACTTAGATGTTCTGACTTCTGATTTGTGCTTTAAAGCCAGAAACTGCAGGGACTGTTAGATTCAACCACCTGAGGTTCAGATGTAATTATGTTACAGGACATTTATTGTGTGCTAGTCAAGGAAAAGGTGTGTTTTAGGAGAGGCACATGAATATAATCACCTAAGAAAAGCCTGCAATGCCATTTGGGGCAAAATGTGGTTTCATTATGTAAGAGCAGGGCAGTGAGTAACAGTCCTGGCGTAGCTACATGGATTTTGTCATAACATGAGCTGACTTTGAAAAAGGAGTTTTCTATTTAAAAAATCCTGTTTATTCTCTTTGTGCAAGCAAACGTAAACACAGGTGCTGATTTTCTGGAAGCTGCATCCCAGCAGAACTGGCCAGAAGGAATCATGCAGGAGCTCCTTCCAGAAAGTAAAGGAATATACAGGCTGTGTGCATGAAGGAGGAGGAGACAAGACATTCCCTGGTCATGCAGGGTGAGAACACCTCTCACAACAAACCAAATTGTAGGGTTTTAACATTTTTCTTCTCTTTGAAGGGACAGGGTATGTGTGACGCTCATGCTTAGTGATTCTAAGAAAATCCAGGGAATCTTCACCATGACTGACTATTAATAAAACAATCCCAAACAGAAATTTTACAGAAGGGGGGAGTTGCACAGTGCTGCGTCTGTTGTTCCTTCTCTCCATGGATAAAAAGGGAAAGGTTTCTCTGCTGACCTCCTACTGCTCTGGCTTATGAAGCAGAGAAAGCCACAGCACTCCAACACATTTCCAGAGCATTCCCAACCTAGCTTGCCACAATTCCATGATGCATGTCCCCCAAGACACCTCGTTTTCTCTGTGTTATACTTCACCCTTTCCTAGCCCCTGAATCTCTCCCTGCTACAACTTCTCCTTTGGCAGCTCCCCTTCCTTCCTGCCTGCTCTGTGCCAGCCACAGATAAGACTTTTAGGAAGCAGCCTTTTGGACTGCTTCAGTTTATAATTTCTGCTCTGCCTGTGCCTCCAACACATCCAGCTCTCGCCTGACCTATTTATAGGCACAACTGCAACCATTAACATAAATAACAGGAATTTGTTCCACGCTGGTATCATCAGAAATGGCTACACCTGTTTCATTCAAGTGCCAAAGTCTGCTTCAGGAGTGGAGTTAAAGCAGAAAAAGCTTAAAAAAAAACTCCATTTCACATGGGAATATTACTATTAAGGAATGACAGACTTAGTCTATCTAGCAGGTACCAGCCAAGGAAATATCAGTCATTAATATTATGTGACTTACCCACTGGCTTTTAAAGTTTATTCTTTTATAACCTCTAATTTTTATGGCCATTAGTAACAGACATGGATAGAAGTGAAATATGAGTGGCTAACATCCAAAATCTCCTTATTATCATCTCATAACTGTGTCCAAGAAGAGAGTGTTTATCCTCTATGAAAAGAGCACTGGATGGCTGAAAGTCTGGAAAGAAGAAAGATCACATGCTGCTTTTATTCACAAAGAATTCACAAAGAACTCACAATGTATTCACAAAGAATTCACAAAGTCATCACATGTATTTGTACAGCAGCCCCCTCATTGATCCCTCTTCTTCAGGATCATTTTTCTACCTTTATGACAATGACAGCCCTTAACTGCATGCACAAGTTAGCACAGTTATCATGAAAATACCAAAGTATCATGGTTAAGAAAGTAATAAATAGATTTTTTTGCCTACCACAATACAGCAAATCACCCTGAAACAGTGTAACAGACTGTTGAGATGGAAAGAAAATCCAGTGACTGATGCCAGTTTTCAGGCTGGGGTGTAAATGGGAATAATTATTGACTCCTTCCAGGTAGGAGGCTATAATGGGGATCACACTTGATGGGGGAAAAAGAAAATTAAAAAAGAAAATTAATAAAAAATAAGGAAGAAAAACTTAATATATTGTCAAATATATCCATTACAAGTTTCAGAATAAAGGTAAGGAAGCATACCAACAAAAAAAACCAAAACGCTGCAGAATTCTCTGAATTATTTTCCTTTAGCAGATAAAAAAATTCTGAGTTAAGACTGAAATTACAGCAACCACATCATGCCATTATTCCCATTAAATGAGAATATACAGTACCCAGAGACTCTTTAAATAACTGGGTAACTGAGAGGTCTAGGTCTGTGATTTTAGCCTTAAGTTTTGTCATCCTGGGTTTTATCAGGTCAGAAAAGGCCCTTAATGTTGCTTTAATGCAGAAAAACTACAATTTCAAATTAGAACTGGAAGGCAAACAAAAATTTGCTTCACTGAGCACTGGAATCAGATGTGTAAAATGAACTTAACATTGCAGCTCAAGTCAGAGCCTTCTTCAGGCAAACACAGTTTTATTTCCACAAAGGGAGGTTGGAAGAGGCAGGGACAAGGAGAAAATCACCTGGATTAGGATGTGCCACCTGGAGAGCACCTGTCCCCTCAGAACTCTCTCTTCCCTATTTTTTAAATTAGCATTGCAGCACTGAAGAATTACTACACAGTTTTAACTAACTTTCATTCTCATTTGAAATAATCTATGCTTAAATTTCATTTTTCCACTCAAATTTCGAAATGCCAGTCTCAGCGCTGCACCCTTGTGCACAGGGACATCCTCAAATGAGATTTACTCTGCTGAGATTTAATTATTTCAGAATATTAAAGACAGAAAAAAACCCCAGCAGTAAACTCAAACTACTTGGTGTAAAGAAAACAAGGCAGGACTAAGGGGAAAATAAGGATGTGAGTAATCTTCTCAGAGGCAAAGAAAGTAGAGTCTGTCTCCCAGGACCTAGTGGGTCCTTTTAGGAAAAGTGGAAGGTAGATCACCATGGAAACAGAGAATTTTATGAGGTATTTCAGCAGAGCAATTTGCTATGATATGAACATAATCAGGCAAGCAGCAGTGCCCTTCCAACCAACTAGAAAAGCTTTTAGCACAAACAGGGAGAGCATTTCTGTCTGCTGGAATTCCCAAAAAAATGAAAAATGGATGCTGCAAAAGACACCACAGGTATCAGTAGGAGAAAACACTATCAAAGCTTCAATTCCATTTTCTGGTCACTGATGGAGATATCTGAAGACTCCCAGAGCCCAGGAAATGAAGCCATCAGCAGGGGAGGGTCAAACTTCCTCACTGCTGGCCCAGCTTCTGTGTCAAGTCCCCAAATCACATCAGATCACTGCACAAAAATACCAAGTGACAGCATTTGGGAGGGGGGCTGTGAGGACAAGGGGAGCTTCTGTGGGTGGCAGGGACAGACACTTATGGTATTTCAGGGCAGAGAGGACAGGCAAGAGAAATTCAGGTCAGACACATCATTAAAACAAGAAAATATAATGAAAAGGATAGCAAAGCAAAATGAAAGGCCACCATAATTTAGGAACTTCTCTATTTCTGCATGAGAAGCCAAGAAATTGGCAGCTGATGTTGGAATGTGTGTTCAGTGGCTATCAAAAATTCAGGCTTATGGGCAAACACTGCACAGGAAGAACCATGTGGAGATTGCTCTAAGATATGACTGAGCTTTATTTTCGCTCTAATGCTAATTTACTATTTTGAATCACCACCATTGAGAGGTTTTCTATTTTTGAGATGGCTGCTGGAGTAATGACACAGATTCATGTATATTGAATTAGCACCACCAAAAGGGTTTCAGTCACTTGTCTCATAGATAACATTAATTCACTGCAGTGGTGAGAAATCATTATCTTAAAAACACACACAGCCATGTCCACCTTGAGTGCCTCAGACCTGAGGTCTCAGCAGCAGAACAGGGACTGGTGAAATGCAGTTGGGACAAAAATAGGGTAACAGACAGCAGTAGTAATATTTTCAGCTACTCTACACATTGCTGAATTTTAAATTAATTGTAACCACACAGGAAAAAGACCTGGGGGTTGCTGCAGACAGCTCTCTGAAAACATCTGCTCAGCAGGCAGAGGCAGTCAAAAATAGGCAAATGGAGTGTTGGGATAAACACAGTGACAAGGAGCCATGGCCAAAAGTAAGGATGGACATAAAAACATTACATGTTTCTATTCTGATTATAGCAACAAAAATCAATGAATTCACCCATTTGCAATACTGAGTGCAAGGCTCAGAATGAAGAGTTCAGGGACCTGAAAACTGCAGTGGAAAACAGTAAAATGTCACTTTGGTGAGGGGCCCACGTGGGCTGCCCGAGCCCAGGACCAAGGCAGAATCCCAGCAGCAACTCCCAGGGTTTTGTCCCCATCCCTCAGGAGATCCAGTTCAGCACCTCCCTCAATCACACACAAGTGCACCACACACACCATTTCCCTATGGATTTACTAGAGGAGTGTTCTCTCCATCCAGAATTTCCCAGTAAATCCTTGGCAGACTCCCACAGCAATCCAGCATGTTCCCTCCTCACTTCCCCCTTTGCTTTCCTTCCCATACACCTGCTCAAACCATCTGACTCCAAACCTGCCATTAACTCTGACAAGTAACAAAAATCCTGTTTTAAGCCACGTTTACTGTTCCTGGTTAAGAAATTATCCTTGCCAAATATTACAGTTCTATTTTGATATGGCACTTCAGTGTATTCCAATGTCTAGAGTGACAGCTGAAGATAATGAATAAAAGCTCTTGATCTATTTCGTATTTCTGCAGCAAATTTCTGCAGCAAGGAGAGGCAAAACCTCCCTTTCCTCTCTGTAGATTTGTTTTCATCTAACAGATAAATTCCAGTTATACTTTGTAGGGCTCTTTGGAACTGTCATTTTATTCCAAGGATGTTCTGGGAATCAGAGCCATTTGAAGTATGGTTACTGTAGATAAAACACTGATCAAAATCTCAAGCAGCATTCCTGGAATCCTGTCACCACCAAGGCTGGCTCAGGACTGGCTCCCACTGACAAACAATTACATTTGACCATGGCCAGAGCTAAAACATTACAAATATTGCCATGAAGCATCCCAGTGTTCCACGATTTCCTAATTTAATCTAAACAACTTTCTCAGAGCCACTTGAGCAGCTAAATCCCAGTGCTTTCCAGAGAGAGATGCCCAGGCATCACTTGACCATTTAAAGCTTTGTTTATTTGGACAGATATTGAGATAAAATAGCTCCAAGCTACCATGACTGTGTGAGCAAGGCCCTGTTATTTACATCCTCTGCTGTATCAAGACTGTCTTTGCAGGGGAAAAAACCCAGAGCTCAAGACCACCAGATAAGGCTGGGCATCCTTGATTTGCAGTCTTGACTTTTGTCAGAAACTCCCTATTTTCTATTTTAAAAAAATGTTCCACTACATTTTTTTCTTCCTGCAAACCTTGCCTTGAAAGCAATGCTAAACAAAGCAGGCTTTGAAGGCTGTAGTAGAATTTCAGTATCATAATCTTAAACTTCATGCAATTAAGCAATTAAACTTTTCTAAGAGAAACCAAAATGGTCTTTTTGCTGAATAGAACATCTACAGTTCATTCATTGATATGATCTCGATGCCCTACTTGTTACCTTTTTAACCAGGGGGAAAAAAAAGCCTGAATGGAAATTAAATAAAACATGAGGTTTTTGTCTAAAGACAACTAATCTTAACTGCTACAGTAAAGCTTTCATCACTGGCAATGCCTCTGCCAACAGTGTTTTCCCCTGCAGGCAATGCTGTTGGACTTAAATCAGAAAAAAAATCAGTCATTTACGTCAGTCTAGTCCAGTTCTGCTTTCTATTAAGACAGCCTGAAGTCCCTCCCCAGCAGCAGGGTTGGTTAAACCTCCTGTTTTCCCACATTTCATTTTCCTCTCAGCTCATTACCTGAGCCTCACCTGCTTAGGGGGTGGATACTCAGCTTAAATTCCTCTAAGAAAAGTATTTCTGTAAGATAGAGGGCTCTAAACCACAAAAATACACTCTTCACAGTATTAAAAGCAAATTATTCTGAAATTATCCAACTTTTTTTTTTTATCCCCAGTTCAAAATATACAAACATCTATTCAACCACTCCTACCTTGTGATCACAGATTCTTTTCCATTTACTTTTTGTAACTTAGATTTTGGGGAAGTGTATGTTGAGGAAAAATAGCAGGGAAATGAGGTTTGAGGGGTCTGATACCTTTGTTAAGCAAGATATCAACAGATGAAGCCAATTTTCTCCTGATAAAGAATATCACCCAACCCCACTGTAGCCCCAGAAATGCCCAGAGGACAAAGGTTTTCTGCTGTTTGATGATATTCTGCATAGCCCTGAAGGTATTTGTGCAGGGAGATGTCAGTGCTTATCAGAAAATATTCATTTTTGGATCCATAACAAGTTTATCTACAAGAAAAAGATGTTCAGTTTCCCAGAAAAATGGTCCCCTCACTTGACCCTTCAGAGAATATAAATATTTTTTTTTGCAGATGGGAGAAATTAAAGTGTTTTGCCTGACAGTGAACATTTTCAGAACTATTTTATCAAGATTATCCATCCCCATACCACAGCAAAGAGCCTTCTTTTTTGTGACAGATAAACACTAAATAAGGCCATTCTGGTTTTCTTATAACCTAAAATTGCTTTTAAATATCTAAAAGGAAGGATTCTGCATACACACCTGTCAATTCAACACCCCAAATAATAGTAATTCTCTAAAAAATACCAGGAAGGGTATTTTTAAGTGAGAGGATAGACAAAAACATACTCAACTCAAAAGCTGGTACATCTTTTGCCTTCCCACTCCCTGAAGCCAAATTCCCACCTGCCTCCCCATACTCCCTCAGAAGAGCTTCCCTTTTCATGACATGTTCTGTACAAGAGACTTAAACATTAATTAAGCCTAACAGTCCTCAGAGATGTTAGCACAGCTATAAAAAGGTTTCTGGATCGAGTGGCTACTGAAGGAACTGGCATCTGATCAAAATTTCAAGAGTTATGCTCCCTGCTTTATGAATAAATCAAGGAATTAGCAGTTTTTGAAAGTCTCCAGCACTACTTGGTGCCTCGTGTACATATTAACAACCTTTTTTTATGGATTCAGCATCCAAGGCATCACGAACCTAAGGGGATATTTGTAGTAAAACTGTGAAAGAATCCAATCCCATTGTTTAAGGGAGGAATATTTTTAGTTGGGGACAGCTTCTCAATTGCAGGGCTCATTATTTTGTTCTGCTTAATTTTAAGCACAGTTGAGACACTCTATGAATGAAATATGTTTTTCTGCAGACTGAGGCATATTACCACTAATCAAAGGAATGAAAAATTCTAGTATTAACTAATGAATTCGTGACAGGTCAGTCTTTTACTTTATGGTCATGTCAGCCCAAAACGCTGAAGGAGCTCAGGGGACTTTACAAAGTCACCTGGATCAGGGTCATTACTACACAGGAGCTAGAAAAGGATTCTCTAGACAGGAAGAATAGGGGAAAAAACTCCTTTATGAATCTTCCTAACTTATCAATACATAGTACAAATGTATAACTAAATCTGACAAGAAGAATGATCTTAGAAGAGCTACCCTGAGTTTTACACATTTAATTTTAAAGCTGTTGCCTCCGAGGGAAAGCCTTCAAGGGAAGCTGCACTGAACTCTTCTGCTAAAGCATTTTGTATTAAATTAAGTATTTTGTATTAAATAACTATACATTTTGGTGGTTTTTCTTTATAATGCTGAAAAGAATCAACACTTTCAGAAGTGTAACTACAGGGGAAAAACACCCAATATTTGTACAAAAACAACACATACCAGAACCAAATACTTCCAGCCCAGCCAAATTTAACTATTATGAGACTTTGGAAAAAATAAATATCAGAATAAACCACAGAATTTATCTTGTAAACTCAAACAAAGGAACTTCCAACCACTTGAGACGATGCTGTTGGAAAAACTCAGCTACACTTTCCTTTGGTGAGAAGCAAACTTTCCCAGAGAATATGAGGAGCACAGCAAGGTTACAGAGCAAGCCTATACTGTGCTTAAACTCTCCATTAATCATGGATGAAGCCCTGCAGAGGAACTGCCTCTCCTCATCTTGCTCTCTAGGGAAGTGTAGCACAGCGAGGTTCAGCTCCGAGCTTCCTCTTTTCCAGGCATGGGGCCCCCTCCCTGTCCCACCTACCCCAGGCTGGGGCTGGGAGCCACTAGCTGGGCTTGGCTTTGCAGAACTGGCTCCTTGGCCCAGCTGGAAACTGCTTCCAAGGCTGCAGGTTCCCTCTGAGAGCTGCTGCTCGCTCCAGTGCCACTACAGCACAAGTCCATTACTGCAATCCAGAGGAGGCACCGCTCGCTGTGATCAAAGAAAAGTACTTAGGGACTCGCCCTTCTCCCAGGAAAAACTCAAGGAACAATGTAATTCCATCCTTCCTCAGGTATTTCACTGCCTGCCCTGGAAGATAAGGCACACATTGCCCATTTTGTTTCTGAACAAAGGAACTGCTACCCAAAATCCAAGGCTGAGAAATCCAGGCAGCATTTCCCTGTTCACTTCCAGATTAGCCCCCAACACCAGGATGGGAGACCTTCCCAACCTGATGAGCCCCACTGTAATGTTAAAATACAGTCGTAAGACTTCAGGAAGATAAATACCACACATCCTGGGCAGCCAAAGGAGTAAATTCAGGGAATATTCCCCAAGCAGGAGGTGGTCCTGTGTTTCCAGGTCCTACAGTTTCTACACAAAGGTAGGTAAGAGCCCTGTGCATTCCACTGCCTCTCAAAGCTTCCCATTTTACTCCCAGCAAGCCAACCCTCACTTAGCTATGGAAAAGGGCAAGCCACAAAGGTAATTTAGATTTGAAGTGGGTTTGGACACAACAGCACTCCACTGACACTCTGGGGCTCCTCTGGAGCACCATGAGCCTCCAGGCAAGATCCATCCCTGCATGGGAACCCAGACCTGGCAAGGAACAGGCACATCAGCTGCTGAAGCAGCAGGTTGGGTTTATTTGGATAATGCTGAAATGAGAACTGATCCCAAGACTCCACAAGCCAGAGCTGGGTATCTCATCTGGCACGTTCAGCTTGCAGGAGAGCCACTCCCTTCCATATCCCTTGAAACCATCCCTGCCCTCTCCTCCTCCACCCTCCTCCGTGGCAGGAGGGAGCTGTGCTCCATGCCAGGCACCCCCAGCATCTCCAGCCCAGTAGCTCCTTGTCTCCAATTCCCAGCAGGGCACAGTGCTAGGATGTGCTCAGTGCCATCCTGCTTGTGCTGCTGCACATCCCAGTGTGACCCCAAATGCAAACCTGCACCAGAGCACGCCCTGCAGAGGCTCCTGGCAGCCTGCTGGCCATGGCACAGCATTCCCAGACCCTTTTCTGGATCTGGGATCAGCAGGTACCCAGCAACTCCCCAGCAGCACAGACCCACCACCAGCAACACAATCTGCTGCTGCTAAGGGACTGGAACTGCTTGTGAGTGACATGTGGCTCAGGGGTCACATAAAAAGCAAAAAAAAAAAAGAAAAAAAGGTAAAAAATGGAGAAGGTTTCTCAGAATTATAAAGTATTAAAAAGAGAGTCACCCTCTCAGTGATAGCAGGGTAAAACTGAAATTTCAAAGCAGAAACACGTTTTCACATCAGTGCCACAGGACAGAAAGGGAAGCACCATCGCCTTCATAAAGATTTTGTTTAAACATCCTCATTAAAAAGGGATAAATAGTAGCAGTGTGTAATCATTACAGTAATCCAATATATTTTTGTGTCCCCAACACTCAATTAAATTTATTGAGACTCCAGAGCTACCATACACAGCTTGAGAGCATGTAGCATCTGCTACTTCCAAGATGAGTCATGGTAGGAAATTCCCCTGTATTTTCTAGGAACCAGTCAGGCAGCCAGTGATTGAAACAGTGATGTGACTCTATGTAACACCCACATAAATGAGAAGAAATAACTTCTATCAATAAATGTACATTATATTTAATGTACTCACTGCAGACTTCAAGTAAGAGATTACAATTAGAAAGATTGTTTTGGGAAAATATTCCCCAGTTTAATTTGAATGCAATGTAAATTTTGCCAGAACACATTAAAGGTCAGAAGAGTCTGGAAGAACAGAAACAAATTCAAATAAACTGCAGGAATCTGAGGACATTTTAAAGAAGGGAAGTAAATAGGCAACAAAGCAACACCTCACAGCACTTGTCTCCATTTTCAAGTGCTGCATAACTCTATAATCTCTACCCACATCTGTCACTCCCCAAACTTTAAATAATCTCAACTCTCCCCCTTAGAAACAAAACTACAGAGGACCAAATTCTTTTTCACCTTCTGACTTACTCCAAAACACCAGACTAGAACTGCCCCATTTTCAACAGCCATGCTGCTTCCTGCATCCCCAGATGTTCCCAATCATGGAGATGCTTTGTGTCACTGCCAACAGCTGGATCTGTCGCTGTCCCCTCACTCAGATGAGTGACAGCCCCACAAAAGCCTCTCAGAGGACACATCCACAGCAGCTGCTGTCTCTAGACTGGCCTCTGGAGTAATCCCTGAACTTAAAAGAATCCTGGTCATGTCCACCTCTAATTTCTAAATGAATTACTACTGTGATGTGCAAAATTTAAACTGACCTGAGGTTTTACGTAAGCCCGAATACTTTGAATTTTTAGAGTCAGGTCACATTACCAGATGGCCTCTAAGGAAGGAACACTGCCTCACTGACAGCACTGAACTAGTTCTTACTTAGCAGGTACTGAGTCTTCTGCTAGGAAAAAAAAAAATTCAAGGTCCAAACCAAGCTTAGGATGTTATTTTATACTGTGTTGACCAATTCCAATTATTTTTAGTCCAAGCAAAGAAAGTGAGTGGAAGTGGGACTGTGATAAAGATTCAGGTGGTTTTGGAGCTCTGGTTATGTATTTCAAGCTAAAGACACATTTTTGGGTTTGACTTCTAGTCTGATGATAGCTCAGACATTTGTGTGCAAGCAGCCAACTAATAACCCTTCCAGATAAGGCCTGGGGCTCCTAGAATTACCAAACAGCAGCAGTTTCACCTTCAGAGAGCACACCATGGCCTTCTTGAATTACCAGGACTCTTGATAAAAATCCAGTAGGACAAAAGAGAAATTCCACCTCACTTTTGAATACCTGAAAGTCACATCCTCATTCATCAATGGAGAGAGCCTAAAACAAATCCACCACAAACCAGCAACTGGAAGGATATCTGCTTACACGAGACCATGCACACAGAACAAGATTCACTAATTTTCATCAAGGCAGTGACTGCAAAGAGGGTCACAAGCCCTGAGTTTGAGGACAAAAAACTATTTGCTACTCCAATAAAGGGATAAATCCAGAAGTGAGAGTTTGCTTTTACTGAGAGTGAATCCCCAAACTCATGCAGGATCCCACTGCAACCCCACACCAGTCTTCAGCTCTCTTAAGACAAAACTTTCAATGAACTGTGACACCATCGATTTATCTGCAATATTTATACTGACAATGAATTTCTCCAAGCATGAAGTTAAATATAGATTTCCACATAGTTTAGCTAAATGTGGCACCCATTCTGAATAGCAAGCCATGTTATTATAATAAATTAGCAGTACTATGCCAACAAGGACAAAGAGAACTACTAATACATAGCTTTCCCCAGCACTCACAGAGCCCCATTGCCAGCATCAGACATCACCTAAAACAAATTTTTTTCCCCAGACATTGAATTTTCTTTAGAAGATTTATGGTCAGGGGCTTCTCAGAAAACAATGGATGTAAAGTAAAGCTGCAATTCTTTGCAAATATTTACACTAATTTAAGGGTTTGTTCTGAAGTATCAGACCACTACAACTGGCAGCAATGAAGTAAGGCACAGATCAGGCTACAGGAATCCATAGCTGGTTTTAGCTCTGCAGGAGAGTATCAAATGTATCAGAATTTCTTCCTTTTCAGACATCATATGGCCTTCAATTACACAGCAGCACTCATTCAATACCAAAGCAGAATCCACAGATGGCAACACAATCATATTAATATAGTGTCTTGTTTCTAGCTGCAATCAGCGCCACAAAGTAGAGATGAAGACACAAAATCAGAATGTTCTAACCAAAACTTCTATGTTCACAAGTCTACTTAATTCCCAGGCTCCTCCTGCTTTCCCAAAAACATAAATCCAAATTCCCTGAAGCAACAGGAAAGAGCACAGACGAGCCTGTGCATACAATGGCCTCCATTTGCCCTTATGCATTTTAAGTTATCCTACAGGAAGCATTACTGAAACACAAACCAAACCAGATTTGTCAGAGACCTCCAGGACTCTGAAGAGCAGCTCATGGGCAGCTGTTACAGGAAACCTGCTCAGCAAAATGGCCATAACACATTTGTCATGTGTCACCTTTCTGGGGAAGCGCCAGCTGCATGCCCAGGAGTTGCTATCAGTATGAGAAGTGGGTAATGTCAGTAATTATGTGCATTATATGTGTGCTTGCAACATTCCCATTTCCTTCTCCATAAAGATTAAAACTGTGGCTTTCTAAGTAGCTTAGCTGTTTGATGGAGACAAGCACAGCACTGCTGCTCCCAAGAGCTGCAGGAACTGATGTTCCAAACCAAGGTTAAGGTCCTGCAGTGTGTCCAAGCAAAAAGGGCTGCTGGGCACATGAGGTCAGTCGTGGCCAGAAGCTCCACCTCAGGAACATCTGCAGAATCCGTGCAGTGACCTGGCTGCCCCAATTTGAGTTTCAGCTGCCAGTGCTCACGAAGCACAGCATCCCTGAGGGGCCCTGATGGGATGCAGGAGCAGCTCAGTTCTCAGCACAGCATTGCACAGCCTGAATTACACTCACAGGAATCCTACACTGCACCTTGGCACCCACCTAGCCTGGGTAAAAGGAGGAAAAGATTTTACCTGTGCTGGCACTGGATGAATAAGTAGATTTCAAGTGCTCTTTTCCACAGAGGATGATTCAGTTACCCCACTATACACACAAAGAACATGTGGAAACACTTCAAAATGCTTCTTAAAAGAACAGCAACCCACCCCAAAATGCATCTGCAAGAACTCTTCAATGTACAGACCACCAGCTCTCAGCACTGCATCATTCATAGCTCTGGTAAAGAGCTGAATGTGAACACTGACATTTTTACATCATGTTTTAAAACCTATTTCATGTCCATTACAGCTGTGTGGGTGTTGCTCAGGAAGACACAATTCCCACAGAGTGTGCAGAATAACACACAAACACCCCTCAGCCTGCCACGGGGATGTGGACCAACCACTACACTGTAAATATGACCTCTGACTTCTGTGTCTCCAGTGTAAAATATCTTCCAAACCTGGAAGTGAAATGCCAATATCAAGCTTAAAAATTAAAAAATGAGCTGAGGAAGCCTCTTTGCTGTGCAAGGGCAAGAAAAGGAGTGTTTTGTCACCAAAGATTAGCCAATACATAGGAACACCAAGGGGAGTACAAGCAGAAAGGACATTCCACATCTTGAAAGATTAAGACATTTAACCATTTCATTCCTTTCCATCACCACAGTACCTTTACAGCTCTTTCAATCACAGAATCAACACAAAGGAAAAGAATCCAAGCATGCACCCTGAAGTGCAGCATTCCAAACACAGGCTCCCAGAACTTCCTCATCCTCCCCTCCCTATCACTCATGGCCAGAAGAGACTGGACTTGACGAGAAAGTGAGATAAACTAACAGCCAAAACAAACACAAACCACCCCGTAAATCTCAAAGGGTAACCCAAGGCAAACACTCAACAAACCTGAGAGATTTTAAAGGCTGCACAGAAAAACGTGTCCTTCAAAAGGCTGCATTATCTTCCCAACAGGGACACACAGAGCCCAAGCACTTTAAGGACAAGGAACAAGATGATCAGCACATAAAGAGAAGTGCATTGTATTCATCTGAAACACGTTTTTGACAGCCAATTAAAATATATCATCATTAAAATTAAATACAAGCCACCAAAAGCTTTTCAAACTGATTCCACAGCAAAATTTGATTTATGTTCTGGTATGGTTTGGCATTTGGGTTTAAGTCAGTCCCAACACAGGCAGCAGTGCTCTTTAACTACCTGCTCTGAGTTCCACACCTCAGCAGATCAATTTGGCAGCCTTACACATGGGCTCAAGATTTCCATTTGAACCATCAGAGGTTTCTTGATTCAATTCAGTAAATGCACCATTTGGCATCTAATTTAGGAGGGAGGATACCATTTTAAAGCTGCTTCTGAAAACAGTGGAATATGCCCAGATTACTGTAGAAAGATCCTGGAAAAGCTGCAAGGAATTCAGAAGGTAGAAGGCACTTTTGCCACAGTCAGCCTGGAAATGTCCCTTTGCCCTGGAAATGCCTTTTTGCCCTGTCCTTCCTTCCAGCGTGGATTTATTGAAGCCATAATCAAAAGCATTTGCCATCAGGTCTGTCTGATTTCAGATCACTCTGGACTTCACTGCAGCTTCTTAAACAGAAAATGTGAAAGGGCCACCAGCAACACTGGCAAAGACAGACTGATCACAAAGCTCAGCGAGGGAAATGGTATTTGGGGAAAGCAGATCCTTCAAGATCAACATAAAAAATATTTTGGTCATAGAGAAAAACTGATCTCCAGCATACACATGTTCTGCCAGCAGAAAAAAACCCCAGTTCTAGATCACAAGACTTCAGCCTTTTACAGCCAAACTGAGTCAGCATGAGACAGTTTAAAGCAGTACAAAAAGAATCTCAAAAACTCCATACCCTGGTACATAAACTGCTTGTATGGTACCTACTGTGGCAAGCAGAGTACTTCCATTTATGAAAATAGCCTTAATTTGCTTTGAGAAAGCTGGAAAAACCACCATTAATGCTGCAGCAAATGCACATGGCAATGCACTTGACCTAAGGTTTGCTGAGTTTTGGTGGCATTTAATCACATCAGTATGAGGGGGAAGAGGCAGGGAGCCAGGGAAACATCACTGTTTGCCTTCAGAAAACTTGTTATTTTTAACATTGTAGTTTAAGATCAGCAACCCTGAAGCAAAATGGTCAGAACATTTTCTTCCACCGGTGTTGACAGCACACCAAGAGCTTTCAGAGGGTGAGTATTTCAGGCCAGTGCAGCAAAACAGAGATCCCAGGAAGGAAAGCTCACCCACTGTGGCAAAACCCAACCTAAGAAGGGTGAGTTTATTCATCCATTATGCTGAAGAGCTTAAAATAGAAACATTCTATATGTCTCACCTCAGGCCAGGATGAACAACTGAACAGAAGTGAATCACTGTTACAGCAAATGACTGGAAAACACTGATGGAAACTGAGGCTATCTTCTGCCTCTCCCTCCAACCCAGGAAAAAGTCCTTATTGCTGTGTGTTTTTTACAAGGAGGGAACAAAATCAGATCCATTGTTTTTCCTCTTTTTTTATTTTCCTCCCTTTAATTAAGCTGGAGGAACAGAGATCTCTAAAGCCTCACCTCTCCCTGCAATCCCTTCTGTGCCTCTATCCCTACCCATGGATGCACAGCTGCAAAAACCAACAGAAGACAGAGACACCTGGGGATGCATCACACCCAGTCCTACAGCTTTAGAGGCTTAAAAAAACCCCTAACATCTTTAATGAATAAAATTGGGGTGAAGAACTCATGTGTTTAGTGCATTTTGGTATTAAAAAAACCTCTTTAAAACAGTAACTGTGAGCTTAATTTACCAAACACTCTGATTAATAAGAAAAAAAAAAACAAAATTCACATTCAAAATGAGACATTCTGAAGCTAAAAATACCCAGCTAGCTGCAATTCCCACCTTATGCAGGCAGGCAGAAGTACTTTGCAGTCCTCCTCCCCAGGCAGACACACTCACTTCCTTCTTCATTGCAACATCAGAGGCTCACCCCGATGCTACCAAGCCACAAAGTCCTGCCCAGAACTTAAAAGTCACACCCCAGTAATTACATTAAATAAGTTCTAAGTACAAGAGGTTAAAAAAAAAATTCAATTTACTCAGCTTCAGTTTTGCTTTTAATTCCAAAATATTTTGACTTGTCATAAAACAGAAAAGCAATTTTCATTTGAGGTTTGCTCCCTCCACCCAGATGTCTCATTACCTCGTTCTTTTTTTCCCAATCTCACTGTAGAATATCAGTACATTCATTTATCTCAATGCTATGCCAATACAGGGATAAAACCCCTGAACAGGCAACCTCTTAAGGAGGACATTTTAAACTGTATTTAATCTTTACTTGTACACAGAACACAAGGGATAATAGCAATAGTGGGGGAAGAGAGGAAATAAAAGGAAATGTAGGATAATGTAAAACTAAAACTCCTCGTTCTAGATGTCCCACTCAAAGGTGTGGTCCAAAACATGAGTAACTTACAAAAGCAGCAAAGATCCTCCAAAATCCTTGCAAGCTCCCAATAAAAAGGCAAAGTGTTCTCCCTGACCCAACCTAAAAAATAAAAGGCAGCACACAAATGCCTGAACAAGAAAACCCCCGTCCACTGCATACAGATTTTCCCCTGAGAAGACAGAATACATCACATGAATGGAATCAAAAATTTAAAAATAATTATTTCTGTTCTACTGGTGCCCTGACACCAAAAAGACCAACAAACCCCCATAGAGCCCAGAAGAAGGCTGCAGGTCCTGGAGCTGGCATCATCCTGCTCCAGAGGGAACAACACCTGCAGGGCACAGCAGCCTGGGCAGGGTGTGGACATCCCCAAACAGGAACTAAAACCTTCCCCAGTGCACACACACACACAGCTCCCTGGCCACCTCTTAGCACCAGCTTTTGCTCTTTGGTGGTTAAATCCCCTCCTCTTTAGCCCAGGTGGTTAGAGCATGGTGCTAATATCATTAAGACAATGAGATTTGTGAGGTTTCTTCACTCCCTGCTTAGCTGGGGAGGCAGATTCTGCCCCACATTCCCCTGCTAAAAGCACAGCAGCAAATCTCTGTGCTTCTGCAACATCAGCACTCAGAAGTTCCTCCTGCCAGGGCGAGTGGGAACTCCTCACCTCCACAATCCCATCTCTGACACAACTTCCAAGCTGCTGGAACAGAGGCACAGGACACACAGGGGATTTCATCCTGCCCCTCAGCCTTTCAGCTCTTGCTTTGCAAGAGTTCCTAATTTATGAATGATGACACCAATTAAGCATCCCCTTTGCTGAGAGACAGAGATCATAAATATGAAAGTTTTCTGACTTCCTCTCTCCACGCCCTTGAGGCTCTTACCCACAGCTTCACTGACAGCAGCTGCAAAAGCTCTCTGGATGGGGAGGCCCTGGCACCAGGAGCTAAATGCTCTTTAAACTGAGATCTTTTATTCTTTAAACACCCACCACAAATTCCCTGGATGCCTCTGGAAGCCAGGTGCTCAGAAAGGCTTCTCTCGTGCTGCACTGTTTACTCAAAATAAAGATCTTCCTGAAGAAAAAACAAACAAACTCTCCTCAAGTGTGTTAATGAAACAGTCTATTTGTAGGCAATGAATATAAATTGGTGCTTCCTTTTCTAACTTTAAGATCCTGGTTATATACTGTAAGTAATTCTCACAGTTAAACAACAAATAAGATTTAATATTATGAAGTAACTTTTCACCTTCACGTGATTCCTGGCATATGGGGCCAGAGCCTAACATTTTAAAAAAGCCACTGGATACTTGAAATATGAAATACAATTTTATGTTTGGGAATACCTGTATCATCATCTAGTCAATATTGTCAGTGCCTCCAAACAAACATTCTGTTTGGGATTTTCCTCCACTTTTTAAGGCAGGGATCCTTGTCCTTGTAGATTACAAAACACTGAGCAATGAACATTCAACAAATTGTGTCAGTCTTTCAGAAAAGCCTTTCCTCAGTTAAATCTGAATACAAAACCTTAAAAAAGCAGGTACACTTAAGTAATATAAATTACCAAAACAGGGATTCCTAAAAAAAGTGCTTAAAATAAATAAAACCTGGTGAAAGGAAGGAGGGCTAACAATGATTAGAGTCTCTCCCAAGACAACTCAAATGCTGCTGGTCCTGAGCCATGCCCAAGAAACAGAAAGTGAAACTCATTAATATACTCATTAACTGAAATCCAACAGTGGCATGGGATGGGTTTTGTTTGGTTTATTTTATATATTTTTTTTTTAAGAAAAATACTCACGGTATAATTTAGCAGAAATTTGTGCCATCCATCCTCATCCTCTGCCTGTTCCTATCTCCAAATCTCTGGCTTTGCTATCCCTGGTTATTTCACAGCTGGACCAGTTTGCTAATCTGAGCCACCCCCTGGTAGCACAGAGGTTTGTGACATCCAGCTCAGTGGGATAAAGTGAGAGGTAGAATTAACAGCTGGGTTTGATTCAGCACTAAAATCAGCTCAGAATTAATAATATCATGATTTTAAATTCACAACCAATCTACTTCCTGCTCCCAACCCCTGATCTCTACCTCCTCCAGCCCTGTGTTTCAACAGGAATCCCAAGTTTCTATTTTTCTTTCAGTCAATACATTTCCAATCTGCCAAGACACAGAAAATAACTTTTGCATATAATAATGAAGAGATGAAACTACAATGATAAATAAAACCATCTGAATTTGGACCTACAGCTGTCAAAGCTGTATCTTGACTTTCAAGTGAGTGTAAATTTTAATAAAGTTATTAAAGTTTAAGAAGGTACTATTGCTAACTATCAAAGTTACTTGGTTTGGGAAATAAACACTAATACACAGCTTTCCCAAAAATGGGGATTTTGCCTTGCCTTGCACTGTTATGTTATTACAATGGTGGACAGAAGAGAAAATATTCTGATAGATACTTTCTAAATATACTATCAAATTAATTCTAAAAGCCACAACATGAGTATTCACACAGAAGCTTCACAGACTGTCAAAAGACATGATTTTGAAGATCACCAGATCTAAGAGGTTTTTAATAGGTGGTTTATACCTTTTAATAGTTGGTTTACACCTTTTAACTTTTAAAATTTTTGTTGCCGAGAACATTTTTTAAAGATTTTTTTTTTTAAATTTTGTTCAATTTACAAAGCAAAAGCAGGGCAAATTCCAAGTTAGGCAGACACACAGGAAAAACTCAGCTGATTATATAGCATTTCTTTTGGCATGAAGGTGCTAAGGGCTCACTAGTGGCAGAATAAGTCATCATCACGATGCTGAACTGCCAAAATTCACTGAGGCTACGGCATGACCTGCATGCAAAGCCAGCCGTGAAATCGCAGCGAGCGCTCCAGGCAGGCTGCAACATCCCTGCATATGCTCCAGTTCTACCCCAGACCACTCCAGAGCTCTGGAATTGCAGCAGCCTGGATCTACCCAGGGTAATTGCAGGTGAAGCCAGGGAACAGCCACTATCAGAGCTTCAGCTATTAAGGCTCCTTAATGAATGGTCTAACAATAACCCAGGCTTAACCAGTTCTCTCATTGCAGGACCTTAACCATAATAAGCCCCTTGAAAATTCCTACTGTGTTTTCCAAAGATCTTAAGAGCACGAGGCTGCTAACTGTGCTCTCACAGCCTGTGAGGCAAGTATTAGTCAGCCTTTTTTTTTTAATTTAAGTACAGATAAAAAGTGAGGCAGAAAGCTGGCAAACAACTTCCCTGTGGATACACAGCTGACTAGTGGCATACAGAATCCAGATCTTCCAGATTCCAGCCCTGTCATCAGCCAAAAGGCCATCATTAGGAGGAAAGAAATTAGTCTGGTCTTATAAATAGCATTTGAATATAAGCCTTGCTAAAATATTTGCAAGGAGTTGACCTTAAACACCAGCAGAGCTGCACTGGTAGCCTGGGGCTCCAAGAACCAGCTTGCACAGCACTGGGACTGAGATCCCATCCCTCTGCCTCCCTGGATCCAACACAAACTGTCCAACAGATTAGACCACAATCTCATTCAAGCACCTCCAGTTTGGGCTCAGCATATCAAAAAATGTAAGGCTGCTGTAAAAATATAAACAGCATTGCTCTAAAATACTCAGGTAGGCAGGAAAAAGCAAATTAACAACAAGCCCGAGTCAGCAACTTTCTGCTGCTTTAAGGCACCAAGTCAGACTGGCAGAAATCTCCCTCTAACATAAGAACTGCAAACCTGCAATGTAGAAAAGGTGCCCAACACACCTAAAATCTGGAGCATTTGTCCAATTAATCATTAGAACTGCTCAGACTGTATTATCACATATTTACCTGTAATTTCTGAAGGTCTTGAATGCCTAAGTGAGATATATTTTGATTTATGGCATTTCCATATGGCATTACAAAGAAGCAGATCTTTTTCTGCACTACAGCTTCAATACCTGTAGCAGGTCTAACTCCTGGGCTACAATTCCTGCAGCAAAATACTAAGCCAAATACTGATTTTTGCAACAAAAACTCTAATATAAGTCTCATTCTGTAAGAGTCTAACTTCATCTCTAGTAAGACAACACTGTTAAACCAAGTGGAAAACTACAAAAGCAGAGTTAAAGCAAACAAAAGAAAAAAAATACTTTGTGTAGCAAAAAAAGTAATTCCTGTAATTACTCATTTATTCTGGTTTTAGGTGCCTGTGCTTCTCCCTCCCACCCATGCCCAAGTGCCGAACACACAATCTCTAAACCACAACAGGAGCTCTCAGTCCAAGGGAAGAGCTGGAAGTGGAAAACTTGTTATCTTCTGTGGGAAGCCTCCACAGATAAAAAGCACACAAGAAATTTTGAGAAAAAGCTGCCCGAGTGGAAGAACAAATTGGAAAGTTTTTTATTTCTATTCCTCACTTTAGCAGCTAATTGTTGTTACAGGCAGGAGAGCCATAAAATCCTATTTTTGGCTGTCTGCTACCACAGTGACAGAAAACTCCTGACTCTGAGAACATGAACATCTCACGCTGGAAATAAAGGCTCGTGTCTCTTAATGAAAAAGCAGCAGAGAGAAAATTCCCTGTGTCCTGCCCAGGAAGACCAAACTCCCTGGATTATTATGCATTAAAGCACCACTGGACTGTGGCACAGAGGATGAGACCTGACTCTCAACAGAGCCTGTTTCCATCCCAGCTCACATTTAGGGCTCAATTATCTTATCTGCTCTGCCACTCGCATACTTTCCAGATAAGAAATGTTTTTCCCTTCTTTTGAAGGGCTAAAACTGACAGCATTACCAGTGTTGAGATTAGAAATGCTAGAAATTAGAATTCATTTGGGTTAATGCTTTTAAAAAAATATTTAATGCGCAGGCTGAGGCTGGGAATTGGAGTTAATTGAGACGCTGTGCGTGAGGTTTAACACCAGCAAGATGTTCCACAAAGGGAAGTGGAGTGTGGTGTCCACTTCAGTTTCCTCACAAAGGGATAGTTTAAGTCAATTATCAGTTCATCTCCAGTTGAGAAACAGCTCAAGAGGTGGGAGGGAGGGGAAAAAAGCCTGTTTTCCTCTTCCAATCTATGACTAAGGATGAGGCAAGCGAAGGGAGGATCTAAGATCCTGAAGGCGATGGTTAACAAGAGGTCATTAGTTAATTCCCTCAAGGGTAGATACAACTTCCTTTTATTAAATAACAGCAGTTTTAATGAGGTTAAGTATCTGTTGCCATTCTAAAGGACATAGTAGACTCAAATTTGATCTGATTCAGGAAGAATAAGCAGAGACACACAAGAAACTCTGAACTGAGAGGGAGATTGTCACTGACCAAGTAAGGAAGAAAAAAGGCTCATCTGATTTTTATCCCAACGATTTACAATAGATATTATTTCTTAATTATGTATTTTTGGCCTAGCAAAAGCAAATTTAGCATGAAGTCTGCTTTAATCAGTACTTTAAGAAGTACAAATAAATTGAGTCGTTCGAAAGTAAGACAAACACGAGCACCATTCTAAGGTTTGAATGAAGTTTCTTGCTTAAATTATTTCTGAAAAAGCTTAATCAATGAACATTTATGATTAGTCATTAATTACCTGTATGACCACAGCACCTGGGAGCTTCAGTTACCCTGCAGCCAGACTCCACAGAGCCAGAGCAGAAGCGATGCCTGCTCTGGAGAGATTACAATCATCTAAAGATGAATAGTTAAGAAACACAGGAGCGCATAAGGAAATAGGTGACTGGAATTTATGTTCTCTGTAGCTGCACTTTAGTCCACTTTCCCTTGTGCACTGAAAGGACCAAAGCATGTGTTTGTTTCCTCTCCCTGCCTCATTTAAAAAAAAGCCTCATACATAGATATAAAAACTGCACACAAAACACAGGAAAAAAAGGTGTTTTGGATAGTAAGATTGGAAGAAAACTATTTACACATTTTAATACCTCTGCTTCCCATCACAGAGAAAGAATTTTTTTTTTCTTTCAGGTTTTTCAAGATGCCATCCCACAGAGCAAGACTGTACCACAGTAAAAGGGCAGATACACAACTTTTGGAAACATTCTGTTGCCATTTAAAGGAATCCCTTGAAATTATCACCTAACACAGTAGTACACCCAACACAAACCAACAGGAAGAGCTGTTTACAAGTTTTCTGCTCAGTGTTAGACTGAAAACCCCAACCCCTTTTGCTGTGTAATAAATCAGTACTCCACATTTAACAATTTTCAGTGGTACCATATGCTACGTAGTCCCATATGTTCCATTACAAGGGAGAAAAACATCATCTCAACATGAATCATCACTGACTGTGTTCCTGTAAATCTGGCTTAAATGCTCACAATGTTCAAGGGCAACCCTAAATAAATCTGCTCAATATTATGCCAGACTCTGTGCAACAGAATCACAGCTCACATATAAAAATTAGGGGAAAATGAGGTTTAATGTAGGAAGTGAGCACAGTCTCCATCTCTTTATAAACAGACTCACCAAAACATTTGGCACACATTCATCAGCTCCAGTCTAATAACGACAGCCTGCTCACAAAATGTTGATGGTATCAAGTAGTCCCAACACCTTTCATCCTAAACTGTCTGATATGTGTGGAAATACAAACACTGGATACAAGATTCATTCCTCCCAGTGCCGGGTTCTGCACCACAGTGATCCTGGTTTGTACAAAAGTAACAAATCCAAACCAAACCCAAGTGTGTGTTTTAGACTCCAGGGAAATGCAGCTGGAATTGTATGGTTTATCCAGGATTTTGGGTTAACATCTCCACTCTTACATTGGCAACTTTTTATAGAAAACAGCTTTTCCTCTGTCTTCCCACCAAAGACAGCATCACCTGCAGCACAAAATCTGCTCATCTCAAATCAAACTCGTGGACCACCAAGGTCAGCATTTGCCCTTCTTTTGAGGAATTTCTTGGGCTCTCAGGTAACCCAGCATCATAATTAACAGCAACAGCAGGAAGAGGTGCAAATGGAGGCCAGACTGGGAGAATATCCCTATTTGAAAGCCTTTAGCAGTCAGGGAGGGACCACGAGTGACCACAGGCTCCCACGGAATGATCGGTTTCATTAAACTCTAACCCAACCAGAGTCCAGTTTGACCTAATATTCAGGGTGGGGAAAAAAAGTAATTACAACAACATCAAGCTATTACCTGTCCAAGGGTATAAGTGCCTAGTTCATTAGCAACTCAGACAAACTTGTTTTGTAAGCTCCTTATATTAAATTTGAAATTTCCCTGCCCTTACAAATTAAACTAATGATTTGTGACATGAACGTGAGTATACAAACAAGAAATCTTCCAGCCTGCTCATATCCAACATGTTCTTTGCCACCCTGAATAACAACAAATTTATTAAACCTAATTTCAGTATTTAATTCATTTAAATAAATTTAAAAATAATTTAAAAATTAATACTAGCAGTACTCCAGACTCCTTGAATCTTAGAGCAAAACCTACTGATCTTTAAAAATATGTATTTTTCATATTTCCAACAGGATGTTAGAAGTGAATTCCCATGGTTTAGTTGTACAGAATAAGAGCAATGTCATGTTAGCAATAATGCTCTTTAATGCTGGAAGTGGGACTTTATTACAGTTGAGAAGCTGCCACAGTGCCTTTAATAGTTTGGATACCCAGCATCCTTCAGTAGCTCAAGAGATGGATGGCCATATCCAATTAATTTACTTTTACTCTCTATTTCAACTTTCCTCCTCATTAATGAGGAGCTGAGGCTCTCACAGATGAGAGTTTCCGGCACGCAATGCCAGCAATGACTTTTAAGTAATCAAAAGAAAAAGTCAGAACCTGTGCTGCCCATAAGAGATTTCCTTCTTTTTACTCAGAGGGAACCCTAAATATACCAGATCAATTCCTTCTAAAACACACTTCACTCAGAAATTAAAACAAAGCTGCCAGAGTGATTTTAGGAATGATAAAAAGACTGTCAGGGAAACTCACTGAGCTGCCCCTGGAAGAACTGATGACCAAGCAGGCACCAGGCAATTGCATCACATTTATTACACAGCCAAGGGCAATCAGATCCTTCTGGTTTAATCAATGGCCTTCAAATGAGGAAGTTGTTTGAAAATAAAAAGCATAAAAACAAAATACTTTTTTGGGTTCACGTTTTAAATTTTTCCCTGATGTATGAAAGCATGTCTATTAACAAAGCTAAGCAAGTGGTGAAAGAGAATTTTATAGAAATCTACTTCTTGAATACCTTTGATGCCAAAACTGCACTTTTATTCAAACACAGTGTGCTGCAAGTGCTGTGACTGAACTGTAGAGGGGTACTGTTAAAAGACTCTGAGCTCCGTCTTAAAACAGAAGATGCATTTCCTAATAAAAACCATTAACCTCAGACACCTTTTTTATTGTGTAAAAGCAACAAATAAATAAAATTTAAAGCATTCCACAAACACCTCCTTCCCTGGCATTTCTCATAACCTGGATGTTGCAGCACCTCACGAGGCTGCAGAACAACCTGGAACAAAAACCTGTAAGAGGAGAAAACAACGACTCTGTGTTCCTGGTCCACACTCACTGACCACTGCCTTGTCCCTGCTCCTCCTCTGCTCCCCAGCAGTCAAGCAAACTCCAGCCCTGCTCCATACAAACAAGCTTTTTCCTTTAAAAGAGGACAGCAGGTTACTCAGAAGGAACACAGCTCATTACTGCTTAAAAGTTTCCACCATCCAGCAACACATTATGGAAAAGAAATCTAACAGTAAAACCCTGCTGATGCAAGAGCCACTTTTAGAATGCACACAAGTAGAAATATCTCATCTCTAAAAGCTTTGACTTGCTAAGATCCTTTTTACCTGATAATGATGCAACAGCAGAAAAGGGAAGCACTCACAGAGATCGCTGTAAGTAATACACACATACAAACAAGAATTAGTTTGCAATCTGAAAGGCCTCTTACAGAGAAGGGTGGTTGGAAACAACCCAGCTCAAGGTTTCCTCAAATCAGATGCCAGAGGAAGTTATATGACGAGCTGGACAGCAAATAAGAAATCTGGATTTGATAAATGAGCCATTTATGTAGATAGGAACAGTTTGCAGCCTCACTGTGGGTGCATTAAAGAATCATCAGATATTTGTATGAAGCTCAGTGTTAAAAGAGAGATTGCAGAGAGGTGTTTACATGTAAAACATGCCCCATATTGTTATATTAGCCCCTGAGAATGCAAAAATAGCTACCCACCAGAAATAGCCAATTTTAAGCTCATAGAGAGGATGAGGATGGTGTATTATCTCTCTCCATGAACAATCCACTACCAACACAGAAACACCAACACATGTCCTCTCATAAATCTGGTACAGGATACATCAAAGCAATGACCACTGGCAAAACAAGCTGCATCGCTCCCAGCACTGCAGCATCCTAAACATTTGCTAAAATATGTCAGCAGACCTTGGGGAACAGACTGGAGCCCACTTAAACAAAATAAACACCACAAACCACAGCCAGCACTGCTGTACCCAGGAACTTTAAATCACCCTGTGTTCTGTGGAACAGCATCCCCACGGATCCAGAACCCTGACTGCTTCCACCTTCTTATGTGGATCACTATCCACAAAGATGGGCAGGGGGATTCCAAATGCTTCTGGCACAACCAGGGACAGAATCAGCATCGCCTGCTTTGCTGTTTTTAAACAAACACAGAGCTGCTGCTGGACTGTGTGTGAGCCCAGCATTCCACACTCCTCCAGAGCAGTGTCCCACTGGCTTCTCCCCAATCCTGGGTAGAACAGCCCAGCTGGGGACAGCAAATCCAGCACGGAGCTGCTCAGTTCTGCCCAGGCTCAGGCAATGACCCGGGAAAACCAGGATGCTACCAGGGCTACGCAGTGGCTACTGAAGTTTAGAAGTGCCGTAGTTGTAGGATTAGGGAATTCATTCCACTCACGTTCCTGGGGAAGGGGGGGTGAGGAGACACGAGATGTATTTATAAAACAAAACTCTGAAGGCTTAGTACTTGCCTCGTGTTCTCCTTCCTTCTCCTTCCCACGCAAGTACGAGTGCTGCTCGATGGCATCCAGCACCTACAGCAAATCATTTCTCATGTCATTAAGAGGACAGAGACATCTGCTCGCACCAGACCTACGTCATTGCTTCCAACTCCGCTCAAAGCTGACAGAAACGCAGCTCCCTCTTCCCCTGAATTCACCAGGTCAGCCGGATCCCGGGGTAATCCCAGCGGAGCAGCTCCCGAGCCGTGCCCGGCTCCAGGTGAAGGCAGGCGGCCGCCCTCCCTCCCTCTGCTCACGCTCCCACCGGGGCGTTCCCGTCCGCTCCGGGCTGCTCTGCTGGAGCTCCGACTTCCACAGAGCTCCCGGGGACAGCTCCCGGCACACGGGAGAGAGGCACGGAACGAGGCAGCGAAGGAAGAAGGGCAGGAAGGAGCGGCTGTTCCCGGTCCTCCGGCACGAGGTGCGGGGCAGCTGCCCTCGTCCTGCCCCTGCCGGGCTCGCTCAGACCCCCACACCCCACACTCGCAGCCCGGCGGGAGCTGCCCCGACCCTGAGCAGCCTCGGACGGGCTCCGCCATGAGACACCCCGGGACACCCGGCACCAAGCGCCCGCAAAGTGCCTTTTTTAGCCCCAAACGCGCTGCCAGCCCCAGCGCTGCCCCCTGCCCTCCGCGCCCCGGCGGGACCCGCCTGTCAGCGGCGCTGCTCCCTCTGCCAGTGCCTCACCTGGTGCCGGCCGGCGGCAGCGGGCCACGTCCGCGGGGCCCGGGCGGGGAGGGACGAGGAGAGGAGGAGAAGAAGAAGGAGGAGGAGGAGAAGGAGAGGGGGACGGAGCGTGTCCGCCGGGCCGTGCCCGTCACCGCCGCTTCCTGCCCGGCCCCGCTCGGCGCTCGGCTACTCCTCCTAGCAGCTCAGGCCGGGCCGCTGAGCGGCGCCGCCTCACAGAGCGCGCCGCCCGCGCCATCGGCACTCGATTGAGGCGGCTGCGCGGCCCCGTGGCGGGAGCGGGGCTGTGAGGGAGGGGGAAGGGCGGGATCGCGGTGTGGGGTCAGCGAGAATCAGAGTGTGAGTGTGAGGGTGTTAGTGGCTACAGCCGCCTCGGCTTCGGGTGTTTGTGTCAGGGCTCAGGTGTGCGTGAGGTTTGTTAGGGCCCATAGTGGTCTCAGGTGTGCGTGGGGGTGGCTAGGCCTGTAGCGGGTTCAGGTGTGTGTTTGTGAGGGATTTATGGACCCTACAGTAGATTCAGGGGGGCGAGAGGCCGAGAGCTGTATTAACCTCAGGTATGAGGAGGGGAGCGGGATGTTGCACTCTACAGTGGTCTCAAGTAGGGGAACCGATGCTGGGGACCATGTCAGACCCAGGTGGGTGTGTGGAGGGGTGTCAGGGGCCGTCATTAGTTCAGAGGTGTTTGTGTACACTGTCAGGGTCTGTAGCGGTCTCAAGTGTCTTTGTGGGGGATGTTGGGGCCCACAATCAGCTCCCATGTGAGGGACAATAAAAGTGTTTGGGCCCAATAAAAGGACAGCTCTGAGTCTTCAATCTGGTGCTGGAGGTGTTGAGGGAGCCCTGACCAGGACTGTGTGTCCTGTGGCAGGTGCCAGCAGGAAGATGCCCCTAGTACTCAAACAGGAGCAGTTGTGATTTGGCAGCAAAGCCCCAAAGGAAAAGGAACTAGCAGGGGGCTGAGAGCTCTGGGTTAGGAATTGCTTAGAGTAGAAGTAGGATATGGTGAGTTTATGCTGTTTCTGCCACACTTGGTGGTTCCCCGTAGCCTCTAAAACTAAACAATTCATAGTTGTAGAGGCTTATTTCACAGGGAGGTTGACTACTTCATTTTTCTAAATAAACTAGAAGAAGCAGAGCTTTATCTGTCAGTACCTCGTGCAGCCTCATTCTGCCAACTTGCTCCTGACAGCTGTTCCCCTTTTTAGGCTTCTAGAACCATCCTCAGAGCTGTGTGAAATCACAGGTAGAGAAACCTGAGAGCCTGAGTCCCAGGTGAGGGGTATTGGTGTGTCTTGTTCTTCAGAGGCCAAGGTACAATACCAGTTCTTCTCATTGTAGTCGAGTAACTTCACACAATGGCTTTCCTGTTTATAAGCTGAGCTCCATAACCCTTTTTCCCCCTACTCTGTTTCTTGTGAGTAGAAAGAAGAGCACAGTGAGCACGACTCATCTGTCAGCAGCTCTGTGAAAAGCTGATGCTGAGCAAGCAGGAGGCAGAGATCTCTCCCCAAACTGAGCGTGTACAAAGCACTGAGTGAGCTGTGACGAGAACAACAGCTCCGATGGAAGCACGAGCCAAGAACAACAGCTTGACGGGGAACTTTGCACTTTCCCTGACAGCTCCTTGGGGTGGAGACAGTTAAGTTTCTGCGTTTGTAAAGAAAACATGCCATTCCTTAAAGCTGAGCCTCCTCCCTCGGGTTTCCACTGAATGCCTGAGAGATGACAGCAGAGGGTGTCTCCAGCAGGCTCCTATTAAACAGGAGGAATTAGCACGGAGGGAGCAAGAGCACGATCCCAGTTTTGACCACAGAATGAGCTAAAAGGCTTTGCATCCGCAGCAGTTTGCAGGTTTTTTTACCCACTGGCTGCACACAGCTCCTGTTCAGGGGGTTCCTGTGCCCTCGTGTTGGTGCCTGCACCTGCCCGATGTGCGAAGGGCTGTGCTGGGAGGGCAGATCAGCTCCGAAGAGAAAGTGCTGAGGCAGCAGTGGGGCAGGGCAGGTGATCCTCGGGAGGGCAGCTGTGGTTCAGACACGCTCTGAACTGGTTTGATATCCCCAGCAGCACGAACCCGGCTGGCTGAGGAGCTGGTGAGCCGAGTATGTGGACAGATGGAACAGATACAGACAGGAAATGGGGGAGAAAGGGGAAATATTAGCATTTGTAAAGCTCTGAGAAGGCTCTGGTTAGTTCTTGAGTCCTGCAGTCCCATTTCTATTTTTAGCTTAGTGACTGGATGGCTTTGGGGAGTGATTTGAGGAGCTCCAGCCAGGTGTGAGTGTGCTGAGAGGACAAACCCCTGGGCACCAGGCAGCTCATGCGATGTGGCAGCTGCCACCACGCCCTTTCCTGTTCGCCCCGGGGCCGCGGGCAGCCGTGCCAGCCGCACTGCCTGAGTGGAGAGAAAAGGAAGAGTTTCCAAAGTGCTGATAACCCACAGCATGCCTTGGGAAAGGAGAGGTGGTGAGCAGCTCTGGTGGTGTGTCTCCCCTGAGACAAAAACGCTCCCAGAAGTTCTGGGAGCTGCTTGGGGTGGGGGTGCCGACTTTTGGCAGTACCTTAGCCTCGTCCCCTGTTAGAGGCAATATTGACTTAAGGAAGGAGGCATGGAGCATGCTTGGCATGGGTGTCCCGAGTTAAAAATTGTCAGTCTGGGCAAACAGACCTTTAGGGTGATGGGCAGGAATGCCGAGTGGCTGCGCTGCGCTATTGCTGCTCCTTTCAGAACGCGGTGTGACCTGGTGCTGCTCTGGGCCCTGAGCACCCGGCTCGGCGGGTTTGGAGAAGCGCTGCCGGTTTTGGAGCTCTCAGTGCTTCAGATCAAACCCATTTCCTTCCCCTCGGTGAGGTGTTTGTAGTACCTCAGTGAGTCAATAAGCTGTGCATGTGAGGAATGCACCTCACGGCTGAAGGTGAGCGATTGGTGTGGCTGTGCTGGAGGTGATGAGATTAATTAGTCCTTCCCAGGTGAGTTTGACCTGCAGAAATAAGATACGTGAGCTATTTTGTCTGAAATACCACTGTGAGGTATTTTCAGATGGGCGTGGGCTCCTACATATGGCTCTCATCACAGGGTATGTATCTTGATCCTTCGTTTTGTTAGCAGTGCCTTGTCAGGAGAATAACCAGTACCTGGCAGATGGGAGGCACGTGTTCTCCAAGAGCTGCTGCTCACTAGCAGGAGGCACCTGATTCTCCTGGGTGAGAAGAGTGCTGTCTGGTGGGACTCTGCTGAGAGTATGGAGGACCAGGGAAGTAATTTCTCTATTAAAATATAATAAAATTAGGAAGAGTACAAGTGTCCTAATGAGTCCATCCTTACCGAGGCAAGGTCCTGCTCTGTCTGGGGAACAGCTCTGCTGTGTCTGTACTACAGACTCACAGAATGGGTCAGGGTGGAAGGGATCACAGTGGGATCATCTGCTCCAGCCGGGTCATCCCCGAGCACGTGGCACAGGATTGTGTCCAGACGGTTCTGGAATATCCCCAGGGAGACTCCACAACCCCTATGTCTCTTGTGCTGCTGGGTCACTGCACAGTGAAGAAGCTCTTCCTCATCTCTAGGTGAAACTTCCTGTGCGTGTTTCTGCCCGTTGCTCTTGGCACCTCTGAGCAGAACGTGGTCCATGAACACCCAGGTGGCCACAACCCGCTGAGGAGTTAAACCCCGCGGCCAGCACAGTAGCCCCGTGCCACGCACCGGACGGGGCCGGGACTCGAACCCGCGACCCTCTGACCGCAGGGCCCGCGTTGGCCGGGCGGGGGCGCGGCGGCCCNCCCGCAGCCCCGCCGGGGCCGCCCCCCTCCGCCATGGCCCCCGCGCCCGACTACTACGAGGAGGAGGAGCTGGAGAGCGGCGAGGAGGAGGACGGCGAGCGGAGCGCCCGGGCCCGCGACTCCGACGAGGGTGTGTGCGGAGGGGGCGGGTTGGTGCCCGGGAGCGCGGTGGGACAGGGGCACGGAGCGGGGACTGTCCTGAGGGTGCGGGGTGGCTGGGACCGCTCCGCACGGGGTTTGGGGGAGGGCTGGGGGCTTAAAGAGCTCAGAGCGGCGAGAAGACCCGAAGGAAACAAGGAGCTGTCGGGTTGCAGCGGTTCCCCGCGGAGGAGTGGAACAGCGAGGCCGCTGGAGAGGTGCAGTTGTGGCTTCGCAGGTGAGCGGGAGGCAGTGGGACACAGGAGAGCGCTGAGCAGGGGGACTGAGTGGGGCAGGCGAGAGAAAACTGCAGAAATCCAGTGTATTGGTTCTGTTTCCGTGGTGTGAAGGGGCAGGATGCAGCTAAGGGAGGAGAAGGTGTGGGCAGAAGTATGGCAGTGCAGGAGGATGTGACAGTACAAGAACCAGAGAGCAGGGGAGAAGAGGAAATTAAGTAAAACCCAGAGTAGCCAGGAGTGTAGAGACCATAAAATGACAGATAAAGGAAATGTAGCAGGATTCAGAGTGGCTGTTGTTGGTAGCAGAGCCCTCTATTCCCTCTGGCCTGGTTGTAGATGGGATGCTGTGAAAGATGCAGTGGGTGACAGGGTCAGTGGGGGCTCTCCCACCAGAATATGGAAGTGCTTTGTGGTGGCCCAGACATTTGAGTATATTTTTTGCAGTTAAAAAACTTCTTGGTTTATCTTTGGTGTGTTCATTTTTACGTTAAGTTTAAACTGTAGTTTAACAAAAATCTGAGAAATGTTTGATTTAAGAGGCTGGGTCTTCTTTCCATGTGTAGGGAATTAGCTGTGGTTTAGGTTTCACAGCGGTACCCTGTAAAGTCTGGAGGTGCTGACCCCTGTGTGGACAGGTAGTGGCTACCCATGTGTTACAAACAGAACCCTGGAAAGTCTTAGCAGAATACTAGCAATCCGACAATGATTTACTTTATTTACAGCTTATACTGTCTGTTTATAAAATGCAGCTGTCTTTATGGCAGTGCTGGTATTTGAATGTTGAAGTACTAAGTGAGGTATAGCTGAGAAGTTCAGATCCCAGCCAGTAACTGCTCTCTTTGTGGTCAACCCCAGCAGCACCAGTGGGCAGAACTCCAGTAACAGGTTTGTGAAATGTCTTTCAGGGTCTTTAGGCTATTTCTGGCTCACCTGTGTGTGAATATTAATGTAGAGCTCCTTGTCTTAAATGGGAAGAAATTGCCAGCTTCTCTGAAGTTATTCATGTAAAGCTGCGCTGCAAAACTCACAGTTGCAGGAGGATGTTTCATTTTCCTACTAAATTCATCTCTCATGTTGTCTTTGATGCTAAATTGCCTGGGGTTCGGGGATGTCTTTTTTGTTTGCCTGTTTTCTTGTTTTTAAATAATTTACTACTTACTTTGGGTTGTTTTTTTAAAAAAAAGCTTTTTTAATTTTAACAAGTTGCTTTTTGCCTCGTTTAGACACTGAGGATGCCAGTGAAACAGACCTGGCAAAGCACGAGGAGGAAGACTTTGTAGAAATGAAAGAACAGTAAGTAACCTCTTCCAAATACAAATAAGGTAATGTTCTATTTATTTGTGGGTTTAGGAATGTTTATTTGCCTAAAACTTGGCAAAGTTTTGGGCCAAGACTGGGATTTTTGGAATAGGTCATGAGTCCATACACTTGTATATCTGCTCTCCCCAGTTTCCCATTTTCTGTTTTATATAAATTCAAGGAGCTAAGGGCTGCTGCTGTTTTAGGCAGAGAAATAATTATGAGTTCTGGGAGCAGCTGCATATGGATCCTGCTGCAGACAGATCATTCAAATAAAATAAAGACTCTGCTTTAGATAAGCTAAGGAAAAGTTAAGATGCTTATCCAACTGCCTTAAACATTTGAATTCTAGTCCTGAGCCAGAAAGGGACTTTTGAGAGACTTGAAATAGTTTCTCCATGGTGTTTTTGGAGTATTTGCAGCATTTTGAGTTCTTGCTTACTGGTAGAGACCTGTTTTTATACAGGTCAGGAAGACTTGGGCAGTGTTAAACCACAGATGTGTGTAAAAGAAATGCAGGTTTGCAGCAGCACCAGAAATAGACTTCAGTGGTTTTTTTAAGTAATATGGGGAGCTAATACCCAGCTAATAAACCTTGATATAGTGCAAGAATGATTCTACTGTAAGGTTTCTGATATTTGTAGATCTAAATGTTATTTTAGATTTCAGCATTAAAAAATCCTGTTTTATCCCAAATTTAAACTCATTGTAGAACCAAGGAAGTGCCAGAATTTTTAAGACAGAATGAGAACCTTTCATTGGAACAAAATTCTTTTAGTTTGTAGTTCATTTGTTTCCTGAAGTTCTGAAAAGTTTTAGGTTCTGTGTGAACATGGAATTTCAAGAGATGGTAGAATAAATTATGTGTGCTTGGTATTTCAAGTTTCCTGCTGTATTTGCAGGATGTATCAGGACAAACTGGCATCTCTGAAGAGGCAGTTACAACAACTGCAGGAAGGTAAGCTTTGAAGGGTAGCTTTGATTTTTGTTTTCAGCACTTTCAAATGTCAGAGGAGCATGGAGATCTTGAAAGATGGGAGCAGCATCTCTCACTGCATGTTGGCTTTCAACTGTGCTGCAGAGTTAAAAATGTCAGCTGCTTCCCATCTTTTCTCCATCTTAACTCCACTTGTGGTTAAGTCTCTCCCTGCTAAAACACTTCTTAAAAGGAGTAATCCACTTTTTACAAAAGCAAGGAGTCTGCTTTGAGTGGTGTATGACTCCTTGAGGATATTTAATATTTGGTAAAAAAAATACAATGGGAACCTACAATTTATTTCCACTACAGGTACTCTTCAGGAATATCAGAAAAGGATGAAAAAGTTGGACCAGCAGTACAAAGAAAGGATACGGAATGCAGGTAAGTGGAATTTCTCTCTAAGACACTGCAGATAACTTTAATGTGTGTTTTGTATAACACCTGAAGTAAAAAAAAAGAGGTAATTTTGTCTCTTAAAGAAGAGGAACTTGCTGGTGCAAAGGGATCCTTGGGTACATTGTGGAGTTTTTTCAGAGTCCACCAAACATGACAGGATCTTGATTTTTTTCTTCCCTTGATCAGCATTGTTTGGTGACTGATAAACAGTTGTAGTCTTCATTTGTGTGGAGCAGCACAAGTAAAAAGATTATTCCATTTTTACCTGCCTAAGCCACAGTGTCCCACTTTGCTTTGTTGTTTTGTGGCCCTTGCTGCAGCCTTTGGGTGCTGTGTCTCCTTCAGTTTGCAGCAGTGGGAAGTTAGGAGCATGTGCTTTCCCAAAGATCTCTTTGAGAACAATGAATACAGAGGATTTGCTGCTGGAACTCTTGTTCTGCATGGCTGTGACATGAATGGGCTGCCTGGACTTTGTGTGCTGCTCTGTTTCAAGGAGCAAAGGCCCAAGTAAATTTTAAAGTGCCCAGTGATGGTCCTTCTGGGTTTTTTTATTGTGTTGCTGCAGAGGAATGGCTTGGGAATCAGATCCATCTGTTTGCCCTCTCTCTTATGCCCTTTCAAGTAGTTTCTTACCTTGGATATTGAAGCAGAGCCTTTTATAGAAGTCATTATGTGGATATAGGAAATACAGCTGCTCCTTTGCTTTTTGCAAAAGAAAGCAATTCTCTATTTCTGAAAGTGCTTGGGAAGGTAAAGGATTTGCCTGAGGAACTGAAGTGTTTTCAACAATTTCTTCTTAACAGGAACCTGTGTCCTGAGATGAGTTTCACTAATGATTTAGGTTGGAAAAGCCCTCCAAAAAAGACCTTTCATTTGCACTAGAGCTGCATCCTGGCATGCCTAGGCTGTTTTCATAAAATTAAGCTTAAATGCAAACTGGTATTTCTGGCTGTGCTGCAGCAGCAGAGTTCTTCCACAGGAGGGCAGGTGGTGATCACTTGGAATTTTATGATTTAAAAAATCCAACTTGTACTACAGGAATAAGGGTCTTCTATGTTTGTCCTTGCCATGCTGAGGTTTATTGAAACAACAGTTTAGATTTACCTGCATTTGGTTTTCTACATAATGCTGCTACCATGCTTTGCAAATAGAAAGTTTGATTTTTATTGCAGCATTCTTATATTTGGTGTATATCTATTATTGCTTTTTAAATTTTTGTTAAATAATGCAGTAGTACAGGGTTGGTACTACAGCCTTCTTCAAACTGGACTCAATAGTGTGGAATAGTGGAAGTTTTTCAGTGAGGTGACAATCTGTAAAAAACCTCGAGTAACAGTGTATTTTTGTGGAACTTTTTCATATTCCCTTTATTTTCAGCATAAAGCTGTGAAGTCTGAGCACGGGTTGGATAAGTACATGCTTTATTTGCTTCACTGCCTGTCTTGGCTGCAGTATTCAATGGTTTAAAATGTTAAAGAAGTAATTTTGTGCAGCTTCAAAGGTAATAAATTCAGTCTTTCTTGTGTTTCAGAACTGTTCCTGCAGCTGGAAGTAAGTACTCTTAATTTATCAAAAATATGCATTAATTAGATGGAAGAGGCACAAACCTTGTTTCATCAACCAGTATTTGGCTTGTTTTCCCAGAAGGCTTAAAAGAAATTTTCTTCCTCAAGCTGGCTTGTTATACTTGAGATGTAGTAGGGGTTACTGCTGGTATTGCCTCAAGTAACTTCTGCACTTTGTTGTTAAAATAGAATTAAATGATTGCTATTGGCCTCTTGTATCTGGCTGTGCTTTGGGCTGGTCAAAAAAGGCTGTTTAAGGCAATAAGTGCTGTTTATAAATCAGGACAGATCTCTGCTAGGGACTTGATTTGTTATGCAACAATAAAATGTCTTTTTACAAATAATCCTTTTGCCAATATAATAGCACTAAGTCATATTTAGATGTTTTTCTGTGGATTATGAATATTGATAATCTTTAAAACTTGGACCAATTGTGAACTGAAAAGCTGATCAATAAAGCATTTGAAAAGCTGTTATGATATCATTAACTTTAGTCCTTAATTAACCTTCTTGCTCCTTGGGTTTGCATTAGACAGATCAGGTGGAGAAAAATTATGTGAAGGAAAAGAAAGCAGCAGCAAAGGAGTTTGAAGATAAGAAAATTGAGCTTAAGGAAAATCTGATAGCAGAGTTGGAAGAGAAGAAGAAGATGATTGAGAATGAAAAGCTAACCATGGAATTAACAGGAGGTAAAAAAGATAAGCACCTGTCATTTGTCTTATCCACTGTGCTTAGGGAAAGAGCTGTGGAGGTGGCAGTGCTGGTTTACACAAGACAGCTGGTGGGAAATACCAACAGGGCAGAGCACAAATTGATGGTCTTTTAATGGAGAAAGCAGCTCAAAATTCAGTGAATTGTTTACAGGGGAATCAAGCAATGCCAGTGGAGCAGCAGAGGGGATGATGGGCTTTCTTATATGCAGGGAAAGAGGCTGCTTTGGTTCCCTGATCTAGCAATAAAACCATTGAGGAATGTCACAATATTGGCCTGACCAGTGATGCCAGGTTGTAAAGCTGTGTCCTTTTCCTCCTGCAGGAGTGGGTGATGAAGTAGTTGAAGAAAGCAGAATAAAAAAAGGTTGAAATCTGCTGCTTAAAGCCAGAAAAAAACTTGGGTGTTACATTTCTGTCCAGGCTCTAGGAAATTTATATGAAATGGACAGATTTTTTTTGAGACAGTTGGTACCACTGGTGCTTGCAGTGCTCTGTAATGGACACAGGGGAGCTAAGTCAGGGGTTAATTATTCTTGCAGAATTCTGTTGCAGTGGTACTGAACCAAAAGTCTGATTTGATGCTCCGAGAGCAGCTCCCTCACTTCATGGACTGATGGTGTGGTTTTGTTGCTGAGGCTTGTCCATGAGTTACACCCTTCATGTATTTCTTGCATAGTATCTGCAGGTTTTGTTTAAAGTAATAATTTAATTAATGCTCAGAAGTGAGAAATAAACCCTGTTTTGGTGTATTAAATGGTGCTCTTGGCTTAGTGCAAACTCTTAGGCCTGATTTGGACTGAAAGGCTTCTTAAGTTAAGCTGTTTTTCTGGTAACTTCTATTTATTTATGAAATCTGGTCTCATGGTCATCCTTGTTCACCTCTGAGATGAGGAGAGGAGGAATTTGGTGTATTTTGCACATGCAGAGCTGCTCAAGGTTTTTGTGTCTAGTGGGAGCCAAAGGGGCTTCCCAGATTGAAGTGATTCAGGGGTGCTTAGAGATGTGCCAGTAAATCCCAGCACAGAGAAGGGGAGGTGCTGTGATGTGTTTGGAGTTTATGATGTGGTCTCTTGGCTGCCAGTTCAACATATCTTCATGAATTAAAGAATGAGTTGTGAGAGTTTCTGTGGAGTTGTTCAGTAAGGGTTACCTGTAGGCATTTGGACAAACTTAAGTTCAGATAATTACTTGGTGATGAGACTGGTGTTTTAAGTTTTTAACAATTTTTTTTCCCCAGTGCATATGCTGCAGTTTACTTCCTGTCTGCTGCTGCTCTGTGTGTTATTAATTAGGCTTATTTCATTAATCATTCGTAGATAATCTGAATTTAAATACTGTTTGTTTGAAATCACTCCAGCAGACTTGTAGCAGTCTTCAATGCAGAAATTTTCTCTAATCTTTTGACAAAGCTGTTTTTCTGCCTTGAAGATGAGAGAGCAATTGATTTGTAGCTGATGTTTTACATGCTATTAATGATCCGAGTTGGGTTGGCAAAGAACTCCATGAGCTTGGCCTTTAAATCTGTTCCCAAGCAGATAGCATGAGCATGAAAGGAATTTGCCTTGAATCCTTGTAGCATCATTGTGCAGCTTATCTGTACCTGGAGCAGCTGTAACCATGGCATTGCAGCACTGGCACTGAACAGTGACCTGATGGGAGAGAGAACTTGGATTCACTGTCAGCACTTCCATGCTGGAAGCTAGCACACACACACACACACAAAGAAAAAGAAATCCAATTTGCTGTATGAAAGAGGAAAGATTATTTTCCTTGTGCCTTGTGTAGAAAGCTGCTGCTGCTTACTCCTTTCTCTGAGGTCTTATCAGCTCTCCAACTTCGTTACTCTGCAGATTCAATGGAGGTGAAGCCTATTATGACGAGGAAACTGAGACGGCGACCAAATGATCCAGTTCCTATCCCAGACAAGAGGAGGAAACCTGCCCCTGATATCCTTTCATGGAGTTTCTGTTGGGTTTGCAGCCCCTGTGCTACCCACACCTCTGTTGTTTTGTGCAAGGAAAAGGAAATTAAATGCCATGATCAGATTTTAACCGGAAATACTGAAGCACAGTTGTCATGTATAGTGTGTGCTAAAGCAATACAGCAGTTATACAATACAATACATATATAGAAAACAGTCTTTGGAGATCCCTTTGTATCCTACCTTAATTCTTACAATATCATGAGACAACTTTTTTTTTGTCAGTGAGAATAGTTTGAATTCTACAGCAATTTATTGCACAAAAGAAAAACTTTAAAAGAACATTAGAGATATATA
>VWYI01006399.1:0-40664 GCA_013399455.1 Anthoscopus minutus | reverse complement strand
TATATGCCGAGGTAATTGATTCCATAGATAGTAAATGGCTTTTCACATGAGCCAGAGCTTTTCTCATTTCAGGACGTGACAAAGCATTTGCCAGAAAGATCATATTTGTCATATCAAAATAGTTTTTCCATTTCTGATAAAAGCTTCAGATCTCTAATCCAAAGATGCATAGCAAAAGCAAGGATGCTAGATTTGTTCTTTGAATAAGAAAAGATGAAGATCCATCTTATTTTCATGTATCACAAGGGACAGAAAAACATGTCTGTGTAATCCTTAGGATCTGCCTTGATGCATGTCTCGGAATTAAAATGTGCCTTGGCTTCTGGAAATATGTTTTTAGCTCCTCTGTGATGATAGGCACTTTTTCTATTTGTGTATTAAATTCACCTGGAGAGGAAGGCAAAGATATTTGCTTTGCAGTGGCTTCTTATTAGATTCTACACTTGCCTGTCTTCGATTAAAAAAAAACTTATCTGAGTGACTCTCATTTTCTGAAGGCAATATCAAACCTTGAACTTTTGGAGTTCATGCAGGATGGTCATTAGCATCTCCAGTTTCAATTAACCTCTTTCTGGTTGGAGATTCTGTTCACTCTTTCAGGGAAAAAAAGAGTCAGTTATTAGTGCCCCTATCTCATCCAAAATAAATGAGTTTCATAGTGAACATGACCTGTTAATTGAGCATGATACAGCAACCACCATGAAAACCTCTGCCTTTGCTCACTGGGAGAGGATTAAAGTCCATCAGAGTCAAAATCCTTGAGAAATGCAGCTCAGCAATTGTTAACTTTAGTTTAATACTTTGAATACTTTTGGCTAAACATCTGTTATGAAGAAACAAAAGTACAGCAGAGCTTTAATAAGACTGTAATACACTAATTTCTATTTTCAGAGGTTTTGGGTTTGTTTTCAGGTGCATTGTAGGCTCTACTTATCCCCAGCCACACGGTTTTATTTAACTAGGTGTAGGTGGGACTTAGCTTCATTGTAGAAAACCTGAAGTGAGTCTGTTGTTTCTACTCACAGATTCTTCTGCACACAAATACAAGATGAAAAACACTGAAAATGCTGCTGCTTGATGCTTCCATGAAGTAAATGTCAGTGCACTAAAGGTTTTTCATTGATGTTTGTGTCTTAAGTTAAAATGATTTTGCATTCTGCAGTTAAGATGTTGGGGATGGACTTGTATTAATTCCTCTGACCACAAAAAAAGCTTAAGTAAGACATTTATTAAAATCTTGGAAACCTTTTGGCTTACATTTACTCAAGTGAAATGTCATTGACCTTTAATTTTTAGCCTTGCTTGTCAAGAGCTTATGGAAACCTTAATTCTGGATACCTCAGCTAAATTATTTGTTGACTGATGAGCAAATAATGGAGGACCTAAGAACGCTGAATAAGGTAGGGGTTGTTGCTTGACTGTCTTTCTTCATTTTAAAGAGAAGGCAAATGCTTTCTCCTGAAGAGAACAGAGCTCTCTTTAATGTTCATTTTTGAAATGTGGGACTATTTCATTCCCGTAGGCTTTCTGAAGTAGCACAATAAAAGATTTAGCAAGATGGTATCTCCTCTTTTTCATTAAGGTTTAATTAACCTGATTTGAATGACTGTCATCTACAAATGTTACCTTTTGTGTGAACCAAGGGATGAGCTATGTTAAGGAGTTTCTTCCTCATGGCTGAGCAGATGTCAATGTGTTTTTCTGGGAGATCACAGGCTGCCTTTCGTTTAGGCCTTAGTGTGGGGTTGGATTGTTTTTATTAATTTTTTTTCTCCCTGCTGTCACAAGATTTCAGCAAGCTGGATGGGGGCAGTGTGCATGTTTGTAGTTTTTCTAGTTTTGATTAGCATATTGTTTCCTTGCTGAACACTTGAAGGCTTATCTAACTTCTTAGAGTATAAGCTGCTCATTAAGGCATTTTGAGGATGGTAGTGGAACACTGGTTTTGTGCCAGCTGTTGTGGTTTCTCTAATGATTTGCCTCCAGTATTTTGTGTACCTGGAGAAACGTTGTATCACCTTCGAAAATAGCGTGTTAGATGGGTTTGGCTCGTTGGAGTGGGTTATCTGACTGCTCTCAAGTTCAGTTTTTTGGCCTTTTGGATCATTATACTGATTATCTGCACCTTTGGCTGTTTAGAGCACACTGCTCTGGTTATGTGCTATGCCACTTAACAGAGCATTTAAAATAGAACTATTCAGAGCATGGGGAGTAAGATACCTGAAGTTACCACTGCAGCTTCTGTGGCTCCTGTCAGATCTCTAACACTGCTTTGCTCTCTTCCCATGCAGCTTAAATCACCCAAGAGACCAGGTGAGTTACAGCTGCAGTGGAGCTTGTTCAGAACAGAGAATGGTACTGTAGGGGTTGGGCTGTGCACTTTGGCTGTGGAGTTGCTGTTCTTTGTCTGGTGCTGATGTTTGCCAGGGATGGGAAGGAGGGCATGAGCATCTTTGGTGGCTGAAACACTTGGGCATGGGACAGTCCAGCTGGGAAAAGAGGTTTTCCATTATATTCAGGTGCATCTGAGCACCTTGTCTCCTTGTCAGCAGACAAGGATTGACCTTATGGTTTTATGCTTCCAGTTCTCTAGATGTGCCTATACACTTTCTTTCAAGACAGAGTGGGGCTAATTTGCCTCAGTAATTTTAACCATATTTAACTAACAAGAGATTATAAAACCAAATCAAGGACATCAATGCTTTTTCAGATAAATGCTGTATTTCAGTGAATATTTTAATTCAAGGCAGAGGTCAAGTTACTCATCCCAATATAGAATATTTTCCTGATGGATATTTGAGTTTGCAGCTTTTTTTGCTTGTCATTTCTGACCTTATTAACTGCAGTTTTGCAGTCAGATGTGCAGCTGTGAGATGGGCACGTGCTGGTCTCTAACCAGAGTGTCTCTCCTGTCCCCAGCCTCCCCCTCCTCTCCTGAGCACATCCCAGCTACACCAGCAGAGTCTCCAGCACAGCGATTTGAAGCTCGGATAGAAGATGGCAAACTCTACTATGACAAGAGATGGTGAGGCCTGGGGAGTTTCTGTTTCCTTCAGTCTTTGTGTTGTGTAGTGAGGAGACAGAGGCTGCAGAGAGAAATTGCTTTGATCAAAGAATTAGTGGAGAAAATGCTTTTGGGTAGAGGTTTGCTGCTCCCTCCATGAGCTCATCATGGATCCAGTAAAGCAGAGGTGATGATGGAATGTTCACAGCCTGTAGGCTTTCAGAGATAACTGGTGGCTCCAATAAAAGGAGACTACTCTTTTCCATGGCCCACAGTGGTACTTAGGAAGTCAAACCTAATGTGAGGTAGGAGAGGCAGCACCAGCCACAGTGGGATGTGACTGAGGCTGCCCATACAGACCCTCCATGATTTGCTGTCAGCAACACTCCCATTCCTGAGGCTCAGTTCTATGGAACACGAGCCCAGCTCTCCACAAGGTGGCAGAAGAAATGTCCACCAGCTGCTCAGGATGAAAAATGCTTCTAATAAATCCAAATAACCTTTAAAGATCAAACCCACCTGGGAGAGGCAACTTCAGAATTGCTGATTGGATTTATCTCTGTTTTATGCCTGTACAGCTGTACAAGCCTCACAAAACACAAGGAAAATATTAAATTCTGCAGAAGAATCTTAGTAGATCTTAAACTTAATCCATGAGACTTACAAACCTGAATAATCAAGGGGGAAATATTGAACTCCTTGAGCAGAAAACACTTTGCTTTCAAAAAGTCATCTGCTTATTTGTAGCCTGCTTCAGTGTTCTGGTGGCTCAAAACAACAAGTGATGAGGTTGTAATTTTATCACAGAAGTAGGTGTGAAGCTGGTTTTTTTACACAGCAATCCCCTTGGCCAGTTGGTCAGTTCTTCCTTCTGACTGAAGTTTAATTGAGAGTTCAGTGTACACATCTCTCATAAAAGCTGCTCCTTCAGTTTAAACATCCATGAAGGATAAAGCAGGTAAGACCTGAACAGGCTACTTATTCCACAGATTGATCAAGGTGGTTTTTTCTGCTTTCATAATTTTTTTTGTGTGTAGTGACTATCCCACTATATATATTTGGATGAATAAACTCTTCTTTGGAATTTTGAAGCATATGGAATACTTGAAAAGTGTGCATGAGTAAAGAAAAAAAGAAAGGGAAAAAAAAAGGCATCTGAAGTAATCTGTCAGTAAAGCTCAAAACTTCCCATTAAATTTAAACCTGGAAGAGCTCAGTGAGCCCAGAATCTCACCAAAGCAGCAGCTCTCTCTGAAGGATACCTAGCTGTGCCATAAAGAACTTAACAGATATTTTCATCTTGCTGAATTCACTTGTCATGGCTGTCTTGCTGTCAGGAATTCTAGCTGTTGTCTTTCCTGGCTGCCTTGTTCTTGTGCTGTTTCAAGATTAGTATTTTATATTTTTTTGGTTGTAATAATCCTGTTTACATTTTTTGATTGATAGCTATAGTACTTGTGCAAAGTAGCTGGTGTTTTAAAATAATGAAGTAACTCTTGGTAGTGGGAGGGTAATTCTTCTTAAAGTGTATAAAAGTGCTGGCATGCACAGAAATCTTAAACCTGACAGCCCAGGAATGACTTCTCTGTATCCTGATGCAGCTCTGCATGATAATTACCTGAAAACAGGGAATATTTAAGGCCAGTAATGAACCCCCTGAAGTCTTGCAGAGACATTTCACAGCTTTGTTTCAGGACTCGAGCTCTGTGCTCCCCCAGCAAATGCTAAACCACAGTTCACTGTAAAGCAACCATCTTTTTGCTCTTAGCTTTGCTGCATACAATAATGCAGAGGGATTTCTTTCAATCTTCTGATGGAGTTGCAGTTGGAAATCTTGGCCTTTCAGTAAAATATTTTGTAGCAGGAAATGGAATTATTTCTGCCTGCCTCACTTGTGCGAGACTTGTTTGGATCTTTGCTTTCTTGAAAGCCAACTGAAAGCCCATTGCATTTTTCATCTGAGGTAATTTCCTCAATCCTATCCCTCTCTGGAGCTATAAACTTGACGAAAGGGTGAGACATGACCAGGTAACTGATGCACCAGGGTGCTGTGCCTTCAGCTGGCCTGTCTCTGTGAGCAGGGAGCGTGAGACAGCTGAGACAACTCTTCAGTGAAACACTGCTGACTTGGCTCTTTGCCTTTTCTGGGCACAATTAGCATTAATTTACTGATGGAGAGTCATTCATGATGTGAAATCCAAGGGTTGAATGAAGCCTCTGACACGTGTGTCATCAGCTTTGGCATTCACTGGGAATCAAAAATTGAAAGTGGGGAAAAAATATTTCCTTGTCTGTGTGGGCACAGCTAACACTTGAGAGCTGTTGTTTGCACTGTATCTCCTGCACTCCTGCTGATTGTATCAAGATCAGAATTCCTGCTTAAGTACTCACAGCATGGCATGGTAGGGCACTGCTGGACTGAGATTTTTGTCTCATCTTGGTCAGGCCAGGAGTTTGTAGTAGCTTATTGAGTTCCTTTGTAACGTTTAAGGACATCTGGACTCACTAAACTGAGATTTTTTTTTTTATTGGCTCAGATCATTGTTGCTGTTGCATTGCCCTGGAACCCACTGACATTGTTTCTGTCAAAATGAAGGAGAAAGACACCTGTGCCCCATCATTGTTTTAAAGGTTTCAGGATTTGGCGATTTTTTTATTCCCTCACTCCCCCATGGGTAATGAGTATGTTTGGAAGGCTCAAAGCTGGCACTCATTCCAGTTACTGGCAAGCACTGTGAAAATTCTGAGTGCATAAGCCAGTAGGAAGAGATTGTGGAATAAACCACTGGAAGACTTCCACATGTACAGTATGGTTATTGTGGAAATAACTGTAAAGTTTAAATAAATCCATGCATTTTGCAAATAGCAGTCAGGCTGCAGGGATTTGCCCTGGGTAGCTACTGAGGGAATATCTGTGCAGGGACTCTGCAGCTTGGATTGCCCAGATAAAATCATGATTAGGGGAAAGGTGGAAATGCAGTCATGCTTTCATAACTGTAAAGTATTTTGGTGCTTGCTTGATTAAGATGATTTACTTACAAATCACCTGTTCCAGTGTAATTAGTTCTGCCTATGGAACAGAATGAGGCAGAATGAACAGAAGGTGGGGTTTTGGGGCTGGCACACTGCAGCACTTGGAGAAATGTGGGCTGTGAAAGAGGCGAGTCCACAGAATCAAACAATTCAGAGTTATGAATTTCAAAGTCTTTGTTTTATACACAGCACATTAAGAACACTATAGAGCTTAAAATGTTACCTAAATTGGGATGAAATGGATATGTTTAGTCATGGCCTCCTTATGGCAGATATTTACAGCTCATTACAGTCAGTTACCCATTAATTACCATTTTGGGTATTTTCACAAAATAGGAAGAGTTAGAAATTTGAGGTCTCATTAAACAATGCACAGGCTGCACTGATTGAGGGTAATTCACTTCTGGTGGTGGTGCTCTGGTAATTCTGTATTGGGGAATAATTTGAGTATCTGTGATGTGCCCTGTCATATTTTGTCAGGCAAAATAATGAGTTGCCTTCCGAAATCCATCCTGTGTCTGAAATGGGAAAGGCTGCTTGAATTAACCCTTGAAGCCTGGATGTGTTGTCAGTCACTGTTCCCCTGGGCTGGGGCTCTGCCTCTCCCCCTTGCAGCTGTGAAATCTGTTTTCAGTAACCTTCATTGCAGGTGAATTCAGAATGTGAATTAAAACCCTCTTGCATTTCAAAATATCATTAAATGCAGAGTGTGTGTGTGTGAGATCAGATCACCCACTACCTTGTAAAGATGGATAAAGTAGTGTGGAAGGAAAAGCAGACTTCAACTTCACTCTGTCCAGCTTTATCAATAATGGATTCATGCATTTTCCTTTTTTATTTTGCTTTTTGCAGGTACCACAAGAGCCAAGCTATTTACCTGGAGTCTAAGGAGAACACGAAGATCAGCTGTGTGATCAGTTCTGTGGGTGCCAACGAGGTTGTGGCTGCTTTTAGTTTTCAGCAGAGGGGGGAAAGACAAGGGTTTAGTAAGGGCTAAAGATAGATACCTGTCTGGTGTGTAAAGAAGCTGAAGCCAAGATAAAACTGACTTGAGAAATCTCTTTTTGATATGGGAAGAGACTTGCTCTGTTTCTGAAGGATAATCCCATGTTTTGCCAGCTCCTGCAGCAGTTGGGCAAAGGGAGCACTTTGTTCTTTGCTTGCAGATTCCAGGCACTTCAGGGAAAGAAATAATAGACTTGAGTGCACTTCTCCTCAATCAGCCAATAAAGGAACTTTAATTTGTTGTGGCAGCTAAGGGGAAACACTTTCTTTTCCCCAGAATGAGGTGCATGTGGGATCTGTTTGTGTCACAGCTGTTCTCTCTGTTGTTCAGATAAAAGCAGTGGTAGTGAGCCCATGGGTGCATTAAAATTTGTTAAAAGTTATTATTTCAATTTAGCAAGACTAATGTATCATTCCATCATACTATGGTAGAATATAAAATTGTGCATGTTTGTTTCCTACAGTTGCTCAAAGTTTATGGATTGTTTTAATTCTTTTGGCAAGCAAAACAGGCCAAATACTTGGAAATGTTACTGTTGGGAGATAATTATCAATGAATGTTGATTTAATTTCTCTGGAGAAATCACTGAAGTAGAAATACAGGCAAATACTAAATTTATTTTATATTGAGAGGTCCTCTTAATGAAGTCAATTTATAATTAAAGTAATGGAGTTAAATCAATTTACTTGCCAGGCCTGTAGGTAATACATGGAAAAAAAAAAAAAGAAGAGTTTAGAGTAAATCACAGGCCAACATAACCTTATAATCCTTTAGGAAATATTGGACTTCCCTCCTAAAAACTGCAGTACTAAGGAGTGGATAATTCCTACTCAATGTATTTAAATATGTTGAAATGCATTAGAAGGATATAATGCAGAGGAAATTGCTCAGACTTGGTTTTTTAAAGTACTGGTTTTTAGATCTAAACACCTTGAAGGTGATTTCAAAAACTCTCTGGAGTGGCTGCCTCAGTGGCAGCAATTTGTCCTGTGGAACACATGGAGTGAATCCTTCCATGCAGGTGTTTAAAAGAGAGGCCCTTTTATCTCCAGACACCATTTCTGTGGTACGTTGAGGGAAATGCTTCATGGCACAGAATCAGAATAAGCTTTTCATTTGACTAATAGTTACTTGTCTAGGCAAATCCCAGGATAGGTAATTTTATGATCTGTGGATCTAGAGAGACTTAGTCTTGATTAGGCAAAGCTCAGTGCCGTGGTTCTGTTGTGAATTGTCACAGGAGGAACCTGCTCTCCTGATGGTGCTTGAAAGAGTAATTTTTCTTGAGGATTGTTTTGAGCAGGAAGTTAGGAGGTGAAGTTAGACACCTTATTTCATTTTCTACTCAGATTGCCTCCTGTGGGGAGGGAGAGGGGATTAACCTCATTGATCTGTGCCCCCTGAGGTGTTCAGCTCCAACACTAGGACACAGAGTTAATTTATCCTTCTATTGCTTGCTGCGAGTTTTCCCTTTTTCTCCCTTCATTCATCTCCCTGCCCCATTCTTTTTGCCCTTCCTCTCCTGCAGATCTGGGTGAGGAAAACCAGCGACAGCACCAAGATGAGGATCTACCTGGGGCAGCTGCAGCGGGGCGTGTTCGTGATCCGCCGGCGATCGGCCACCTGACCCTGCTCTGCCCAGCCCTGTCCTGGTTTTTATCACATCACCAAACCTCTGCCAGGGGCTCACAGGCTGCTCACTCCTCCCAGCAGCAGGGAACAGTCCTGACCTCTGACAAGACACTTTGTGGCTGGCCACATAATCCCCAGTAGTCCTTAAACCTTTAGTGATGCCCAAGCACTGCCCTGGACTATTTCTGGATTTTGCATCAAGCTTCTGTACGCTCTCTTTGTATTTGGGGTGAATGTTTGAGAAGACTTTGCATTGTCCTCCTTTTCATCGTTGTTTCGTGGTGCACAGATGGGACTCGTGTGTCAAAGCCATCATCATCATGTTTCTTTTGGGAGTCAGACCAGTGGAAGAAGCTTTGCTTGTCAAGACCTGAGGTTATTTGTGCTTTTTGGCCTTGTTCTCCTGCAAGGCTCAGGATTTTGGGCAAAAGATGAATCCTGCCAGGTTTCAGCTGCAGCTGACAGATGCCTCCAGAATACCTGCTGCACAACATCAACTTTATTGGATGGACTGTTGAAAGACTGGAGACTTTTTTTTGGATGGTGTGAATAGCTCAGAAACTGCTGAAAACACAGCGATTTTAATGTAGCTCAGAGTCACGCGTGGTCAGTCAGAAGCTTCAGTTTCTCTTCACATTAAAAAACCCTTCAATGAACAAGCAGAGTATGTCTGTTTGCTGATATAATGACCTGGGACAGGTGGATGACTAAATTAAAGGAATAATTACCTGGATTTTGCAGATAGCAAGGCTGTATGAACTCTGTGTGTTTATAATCACAGATGTGGAGAGGCAAAAGATGAATTTCACTTTTTCCACTGATGCTCAGAATCACAGCTTATGGTGGGGTCCTGCTGATTGGAGATCTGTAATATCCTCCCAAGGAGCCTGGTACAGAGATGCAAGTGGCCTTGATGTGCTGTTAGCTGGAACCTTCATTCCCTGAAACCTGCAGAGACCTCCCCTTGAAGGCTGTTTTAATTGCTGGTGGTAACACTGGGTTTCTACACTTGCCCTCCTGCAGCACAATGAAAATGCCCAAATAATTGCATTAAGGTGTTCCCTAGGTGTTTAAAGATCTGCCTCTGGCAGTCCTTTATTATTCCCAGTCATTTGCTGATGGCTGGAAGCACCAATGCCACGTGAGGCTGCCTTGGCAAGAGCCACACAGTGCCCTGGCAGTGCTGTCACATCTCTGCCTTGTGTGCAGAACAGCTCTGTGCTCCTTTTGATTACCAATCAAAAAGTTGTAAATTCTGTCTTTCTCAATATCTGTCACTTTGAGGCATCTTCTGGTGTTGCTTTTGAGCTGCCTTTTTGTTAACATCCATCCAGCCTTTCTTTGGTGTCTGCATAAATGAGGGCCAGCGAGGGGTGTTGCAGTGGCTGTGCCCATTCCTTTCCTGCAGTTGGGTGGCAGTCATATCCCAAAAAACTGGTGCCTGTACGTGGGGCTGGAATGGAGAGTGGTTGCTGAGTTCCTGATGTGACTGAGACACCTGACTTGATTTTTGCTGTGTTTGGAGTGGATCTGGAGCTCTGGCAAGGAAGGAGAGGGTGTTTCCCACCCCTTGACTGTGTGCCATCTCTGCTGCAGCTTAGGCAGGCAGAACGCAGCAGGCTGGATTTTGTCAAGTTAACAGCTTACTTAATATAACTTAACATTCTCTGCACATGTCACAGGTTTTTGATAAGGTGATGATGTACCAGACAGGATTTGTCACTGAGTCTTTAAATGAACATCGTTCTAATAATAAAGAGTGCTGAGGAAGTAGCAGGATTTATTTCCTGTCTGTATCACTTTATCAATACATTTATTTGTGGGAATAGCTGGTGACTTGTGTTCAGTGCTGGGGAGGTGCTTTGCCAGCAGCCATCTGCTGCAGTGGTGCTCCCTGTGCTGGGGTAATTTTGGGAGTTAAGTGTGGCTGGGTTTCAGTGTGTGTTGGACAGGGAGAGGGGCTCCACAAACCCATGGTGAATCAGGGCACTGCCTCCTCATGGAAGTTGGCAAACCCTGACTCAAACTCTTCCACACTAATCTTAAGCCTCCAGGAAGGATGTGTGAGGTTTCTACATCTTCCTTCTGTTAGAATTCCTGACCAGTTTCCCCAGTGCCCCTGGGTCAGCCTTTGAACTGTTAATTTCTGCTTTTCAGCCCTGAGAAAGGCTTGTGCTGCTGGAAATGGCTCAAACTTAACTTGCTACACTGAAAGAATTTTGTTTATAGGCTACTTCATCCTCAGTTTCTTAATGAAATGAAAGTCTGCCTTGCCTCTGTCGATCACCATGAAGAGTAGATGTGTCTCACAGAGTACATGAATATTGTATCCTGTTTTTTTTTTATCCTGGCAGGCTGTTCTGTAATGGCCTGAACCATTTGTGAGGCTGGAAGTGATAAAGTGCAGTGCCTTGCTGTGCACTCGGGGAAGCAAGTGCATTTTTTAGTTTCTTTTAATCCTAAAAGGATGCACAAGTAGTTCTGTGGTGAGGATGAGGCATGTGGAGATCAAGAGTGGAGACATCAGCTGGAAATTGAAGATTTCCTGCCAGGGTTTGGAAAAATAGAGACAAGTTACTCAAGGAGATGGACAAGGTCTTGCTTGAATTCTAGGAGAAAATTGGCTATTCTGTCTGCTTTTTGCTTGTTTATCATCAGTCTTGAAGGATCCCAACCCTCTGAACAGAAACACCTTTGCTGCAGGTATGAAACAATTTACCTCTCATTATCGACAGCATTCAAAGTCAATTTAGGAAATGGCTTTAACTCGTCGTTACAGTAATTTTGAAGAAAGGTGAACCTTCTGCCAAAAATAGACTTTTATTGAGGGTTAAATTGAAGTTGGCTGAGTCATATTAAGCTTTTTCTTTTTTTAATTGCCTTGAGAAATGGACTGTGATGTTGATACATATAAAATAAAAAAGACATTACTCCCCCAGCCATTAGATGTTCCAATGGAAGAAAGCCAGATCAGGGAGCCAACTTCCAGGGGCTTTTTGACATAATTTTCAACAGAAAGGTTTCCAAAGAGGTTTTTTTCCAAGGACAAATGCTAACACACAAAATTGGATTTTTAGTTTGTGCTCTGCCTGGAATTTTGTAAAGAGACAAAGGGATTTAGTGACAGAAACTTTAATTGTTTGCCTTGTTTTTTTTGTAAATTTCTGGAGAACTTAAAGAAAATAAAGCCCAAAAGAGCAAGAAATAGCTTTATGAATAACTGAGGTTCTTCCTCCTTCAGAAAAAAAGAAAAAGCAGCATTTGCGTTCTTGTTCCACAGAAGCAAACACTGAAATATTCAGAAATTCTGAGTGGGTGTCTAAGATTTGCTGTTACTATTTTGAGTTTGCCCAATTCTAAAACAAACAATTTTGACATATTTAGAAAACAAGAGAATGCACATTTCTGTTTTTCCATGATGTACTGAAAACCTGTTGTCACTGAAACTTTGAATTTCATACAGTCAACATCTACTATTGTAATGTTTGGCTGAATGTGGAAAACCCCTCTAACATCAGCTCAAACTTTGGGGATGCCAAAACATCTTGTAATACTTAAGTGCCTATCACTTTACAGTGGAGTAATTCTGTTTATTTAGATTCCTCCTTTTCAAGCAAGAATGCTTTTCTGCAAAATACTGATTTTAATTTAAAATAGGCACGAAGAACAGCTTGGGTTTACAAAAACCAAAACCCTCCCCAAAAATATTTGGTGGGTTTTTTCCCCTCCAGTGTGATGCTAATAAATAAGCAGAAGGGGGAGAGTGGCTCAAAGAAGCCTTGGGACCAAGATTTAAATAACATTTAGGTGACAAAAGAAATGCAAAATATTCTCCATGGTATATATCTAAACAGGATGGGTGTCTCAACTCCCCTCACATAATTAAAATGCTGAACAGCAGCACAGGAAGAGTTACTCAAGCCTTTGGTTCTAAAATAGCAATGCTCTGAGCAAAGCCAGGCATTTGTAGGGCTTTGGAACTGAGAGCTGTAACCCACGGGAAGCAGCTGCTGATTTATTCCATCAATCTCACATTTGAAAGCTATCAGTTCTTTGGATGCCTCAGGTAGCTTTGTCATATTTCATTCAGTTCTAATTTGCATCCCCATGTTCTGCCCCGAATGTTGAGAGGGGAAAAAAAGGCAGAATAGAGACAAAATGTACATTTTTCATTTCATTTTATTAACACTCCTTATTTTTATTTAGTTCAGGATTCTTATGCAGGTGGTCACTGCCTGCAGATCTCTGCAGGTTTAATGGCCAGCCCAGGTCATAAGAGCTAACAGTCTTTAACAAAAAATAAATACCAATCCAGAGGGAAAATTGGTGTCTTCAGTCAAGGTTTCTGCTTGATGGTTTCAATCCTGTTTGGAATTGGTGGCTGAAGGGTTTTAAAGTGAACAGACTGGTGGCACTGGCTGACATAGGTTTGGAGGACAGACTCAGGACACATGGATGGAGCTCCATGTCTGCTTCCATCATTAAATGAGGAGGTAAGTCAAGTTTTTTTTGTATGTTGTGGGCTTTTTCCTTTTTTTTTTTCCCCAGGGTGTTTGATAAACAACTAATTGATTTCTGTCAGACAGTTGAAGGCAGCTGCTGATCATGTCAAGTTCCTGTTAATACTGAAGAATTACTCATTTTGGAGAAGAAATAGCCTTTTGCTCAAGATCTGAAATTTAGTAACACTGCCTAATGGCCACAGGAATATTTTTTTTCTGATGTGATTAGAGAAGAAACATTCCAAACCTTGCACATCATGAGGCATCACGTAATGGGAAAGGCTCTGAATACTGATGACACTAAATCATGTAAAGCAGTTGCACAAAATGAGCAGAAAAGCAGGAGGCAAAGATTCAGTTGGGAAGAATTTCTGGGGTGGTAAAAATCTCATCCACTGAGATTGGGAATTGCTAGAACAATTGTTTCAAGGCTGTCTGGAAAACTGAGACATGAAGGAGAGTTTGACCCAGAACCTGGGACCCAGGGATGCTCAGTCTGTAATGGGATCTCAGCATTAGAATATTGATTAGGTCTCATTTTGGACCAAACCTGGAGTTTTGCAGTTCAGGAAAGGGAAATAAAACATGGCAGGGTTGTTACCAGCCCTGCCTTGGCCTCTTCATCTTGTCCTCCCCCTGAGAGAATTCAAAACGATTGATTTGTTTCCACTTTCATTGAAATAACAATTCTGGGAAGAGCTTTGAAAGTCTGGGTGAGATACAGAAATGCAGTGTCTGTCCCCTGAAGATGGATAAACCCTTGCCTGTTCCAAGGAAGGGACAATTGGTGGCAATCCAGTGAGTGGCTCTGCCACAGCAGGGCTTTGCTCCTGGAGGATTTCATCCATCTCAGTAGGCACAGGTGCTTCTCTGCCATTTCCAGGTGCTGTGAAGTGGGGAGTATTTAGCAGATATTTGGGGCTGCAAAGCTGCAGGGCTGGTGCTCTCATACCTGGGCTGCCTGTGTGATGTGGCTGGGCAAGGGAGGTGCAAGGCAGATCCTGGACTGCCCTTGGAGAGAATCATGGAATCACAGAATGATTTGGGTTGGAAGGAGCTCACTGAAAGATCATCTTCCACCCCTGCCATGGGCAGGGACACCTTCCTCTGTCCCAGGCTGCTCCAAGCCCTGCCCAGCCTGGCCTTGGGCACTGCCAGGGATCCAGGGGCAGCCACAGCTGCTCTGGGCACCCTGTGCCAGGGCCTGCCCAGTGGAGGAGCAGTGAGCAGGGCTGGGCACCTCGCAGTGCTAACCTGGCTTTCTCAGAGAAGTCTGAAGGTTTTGTTTGCTCTGAAATCCCAGGAGAGCCAAAGGGAGCATGAAGGATTCAGCAGGAGGTGCTGGGCTAGCTCGTGCCAGCCTCTGCTCCCCCAGTGCTGCAGGCCTTGGGGAGAACCTCATCCACGTGCCTTGCAATGGATGTGAACAGCCTCAAACACTGCCTGTGGCCTTCCTGAGGCCTGCAGTGCCTCTTTATCTTGTCACCCAACCAAAGGTATCAATAACCTGCACAGCCTCTCAGCAGAGGGGCTTCTCCCCATCCATCCTGCCTGGCAGGTACTCCATCTCGATTATGCCTCAGCCCTGCTCGATCTGTCATGTTCCTGGGCTGAATGGAAGAGCAGGAAGGTGCTGCTGGCTGGGAGCATTTCCTGCCTGCCTAATGCGGGTGTAATTAATGGATGTAGCCAGCCAGGCGAGCAGAGGCACGAGCCCTCTCCTTCAGCCACCCAACCGTGCTGTGTTACACATCCTGCTCAATGGTGGTGTTGCACATTCACTTAAATGCTGAGGCATTGCTACACTTAATTAACATGTTATTGTAAACCTTTTCACTGCTTCTGCAGCCTTTTGCTGCCAAGGACCTGGCTGGATCGATGGGGTGGCTCAGGTAAGAGGAATGTGGTGCAGGGCCAGGCAGGCTCTGGGTACGTGGTTTGTCACTGGGGTGATGCTCCTGACCCGGGAGGTGTTCCAGTGCTCGACCCTGCCTGTCACTTGTTCCCTCAGGGAGCTGAGTGTGCTGCAAAGGGGCTGCCAGGACAATCACAAAAATGGGACTGGTCAGAGTGATTCTTTGGCTCTCGCCCTGCTTTACAGTCTCCTTTAGGGAGCAGACATGTCCCGAGTTCCTGCTGGGAAGGCAGGCGGTGAGGGCGAGTTTGGCTACCTGGGTGTTTAACCCAGCCACCATCATCATCATCATCACATGAAGAGCCTCGCTGTTCACCCAGAAATGGGATTTTTACCTTCTATGTTTTTTGGGATGTGCTGCCTGCTCTCAGCCCTGGCACAGCTGGACTGGACTCCTGTCCCTCAGTGCTCCAGCCAAAGGCTCCTGTCCTTTGGGCTGTTCTTACAAATGGAACTTGGCAGCATGGTGTCAGAGCTGCTCCTGCGCCATTAACTGGTTTAATGAGCCTCTCAAATCGTTTTTGGGGTGGAGCTCCTGCTCGACCTTCCTGCCCCTGTTTGCTGTCTGGTTACACGGCTGGGCTGACAATGGGGCTGAACTGCAGCACTGGGGCCTTATTTCGGGAAGGCAGATCACTGTAGCCCAGCCCTGAGGCTGAGTTTGGGGACAAAGAGGGTGAGAAGCCACAGCTCTGTGTGCATTAGTGCCACGGCTTCCTGAGTGCTGGGACCCCGCAGGTCTCTGGATCCACACCTGGCTCAGGTGTTCCATCTCCTCACCCCCCGTGTTCCTCACCAAGCCAAGCTCCTCTCGCGTTTCCAATTTCACACCGACCTGCTCTTGACATTTATAAACAAACTCTCCTATGTTCATCCACTTACAAGCCGCCGAATCCGTTCTGGAGCAATACTTTTCTCCTCTTTCCTGTTGCTGTGGCAATCGCCGGCTGCTGAGCAGAGCAGGCGGGAGGAGCCAGCCCAGCAGCAGTGCAGAGCATCCTCCTTTCCTGCTTGGGCACTGCTGTGAAGGGCATCCAGTGCCTGCTGCTGCCTGTCTCGCCACTGATTTTACCCCCATAGTGGTTTTGAAATACAAATCTCAAAGGTTTCTACAGAGAGAAGTAAATGAGAACAAAGTTGATGAGTCAGTTGGGGAGGCTGAGGCACAGGAGAGCAATGATGAGCCAAAGGCTGAGAGCTGGCTCTGTAACTCAGCTAGAAATTATTTTCTCCTTCCTCAACTTAGCTTTTGTTCTGGTTTGAGGGCAATTTAACCTTCCTTAAGGCTTTACTGTAGGTTTTTGGCTACGACAAAGCTTCACCTACACCTCTGAGCGCATAATCTCTTCAGTGTCCCTCTCTTGCCTCTTCTCCATCCATCTGGGCAGACCAAGGCTCCCTCTGGAGCAGGTGACTGGCTGATTTCTGGATCTCCAGCCACCTTTGGTAGTTGAGTGTGATAAGCTGGTTGCACAGACCACTGGAGGAGGAGAGCACAGGCATGTTCTGTTAATCAGTGAGCAGCTGACAGATGGCAGCTCCCTGGGGATAATTAATCATTTGTTTGTCCAGGATGTTGAGTGTGGAATGGCAATGTCCATACACATTCTAGGTGAAGCTCAGAGAGGACCTGTGGCCCTTGCAAAGGAGGATCTCACTCTCCAAGGTGGAACTCATTAACTAAAGACAATAAAAGCAATACTGAAGGGATTTCTCCCTGGCACCTTTGGCTGCTCCAGAGCATCAAGCAGCTAAAGGATTGCAAAAGGAGAGGAAAAGAAACTGTCTGATACCTGTGGGCTTTGATCTGCTGTGCAAGATTTCTCCTCTCGGCTTGGGGGGAGATGGGAATGTGTTCAAAACCAGAAAGCAAATGCTTGTAGGTCAGGTCTGTAAGGAGAAATACCCTCAGTCAAATTTTCTTCTGGGGAACGAGCAGCAGCTCTGCTGGTCACTGACAGTGACAAAGCAGACAAAGCTCTGCTGGTCACTGTCACTGGGGAGCTCTGCCACGGGCTGTGCCAAGGGGACACATGGCACAGGTGCCACTTGCAGACAGCATTGCTCTCCCAGCACACCTCCAGCCCCAGGAGGGAGGGGACAGGTCAGGCAACCTCCCTGTCATGTTGGGTTTTTTTGGTAAGGCTTTCCTCTGGATATTTTCTCCAAATCCTCCTTTCCAAAGGCAGCTGTCTCAGCAGGGATGTGGAAGCACAGGCAGGATGGGGATGATCAGTGAGGGGAACCCCCTCCCTTCCTCTGAACTCTGAGGCTTCTGTGTGCAATTTAAAGTGGGGAAAGAAAGACATCTGTACCAAGTATTTGTCAGGCTTGTTCCTGACAGATAAGCTGGTTTTACTGAGTAGCTTGACATGTAACTCCACACAGCGTGAAGATGTTTGTCTTATGTTTACCTAGAGGAAGAGATTTTCTATCAATCCTAAAAAAATTAACCTTGTGTAATGGTGCATTTCCTTGGTGAAAAGGAGTGTGAAGATCTGTCAAAATGTCCAGCTTGCCTGGAATGAGGGTCCTGCAGAAGACAAGTGGCATTAATGTCTTTGAAGATGTTTCATTTAGGAGTAATGGAGTCCCCAGGCTTTTGGGGACCCCATTAATTGAACTGAAGAGGTTATAAAGCCTAGAAGGGAAATGCTGTTCAGAGCTGGGCAGGCAGACACACTCTCAGAGGGAGAGGGTCAGATAGGTTATTTCTACTGTAAAACAGCGTCAGAAAGATGAGAAGAATTGTTCTTAAATCACACTCCTCTGCCTGGATCATTTTAGGGAAGTCAGTAAGACTTAGGTTTGCTTCTAGGGGAGAAAAGGGCTGGGGTCTGAGTTTTAGTCTAGTAGTGTGGAAAGAAACACAACCCCCATTTGCTCTCTGAATTATCAGGCAGGTTTGCAGGACCACAGAAATGAATAATAAAGTCAGGAAACTTCTTGAAGCTTCCACATTTGTAATGCTACAAGTCAGCACACAGTGTCTCCTCTCTGAGGAAAACCTCGTGTTCACAAAGTGCCTCCTTTCAGAACCTCAAAATGGATCCTTTACAATGAGTATTTTTCCTACCAGGGACAGAGTGTTCAGATGGAGATGTGTTTTCTGCCTGAGACACTGAGCAGAGTGTTCCTCTTGACAACTTCGTGTTGGTTTTAAAATGTTTTTGGAAATAATGCCCTTTCTCTTCTGAAGGCTCTCAAGCTCTTACAAAAGCAGAGAAATTACCCAGTTTGTGAGGAAACAGCTCCAGAGCTGTGGTGCCTGCACTGCTGACAGGCTCTCACTGTTTGCCCCAACTTGCCAATAGCCAAATAAAACAATATCTCTTAATTGTCATTTCTTTGCAAAATCCATTTATTTCATGACCCCTAGGGACTAGCAGGGGTGAGTCTGTGCTGCTCACATTGATTTACCTGGATAATCCAGGTTTCTTGCTGGAGACCTGCTGCTGGTATCAGTGCAAACATGGTTTAGAGTTTGCTGTTTCATGGGAGGGGTTTGCTGTTGTTGATGTTGTTTTGGCCTTGGACACCTCCTCTTAACAAGCTCCTTTCCCTTCTCCAGGGAAGCTTTCAAACTCGCCTGAGGTTCTGAATTGGCTCTGAATAAAAGGTGTTGTGCGTCTGAAGTGCCCGGCCCAAGGGCTCTCCAGCAATCCAAACAGCCAGCACACAAAGCCATTAAACCTCAAGTGCCTGCCATGATTACCTGGAGACAGTTTGCAGCTGAGTCCCACAGGAACCGGCTTTGTCTGAAAACCCACCCCTGGCAGGTGGAAAAAGGGTAGAGACCAGGTAGGTCTGGTTGATTCATCGGGGTGGGTGGTTTAGCAGCGCAAGGTGAGTGAGAACGAGCAGAACCGAGATGAGGAGATGTTGGAAAGGTCTGGGAATCAGGGATACAGGGAATATTTCTCCACTTGTCCTGGAAGGTTCTGACCCCCAGGAAAACACTGGGTTTGACCCCTGTCCATGGAGAAAGCTTCCAAGGCTTTGGGATGGAGTGCAAACAACCAGAGTGTAAATCAGAAAGTAGTATGGTTGGTAGTGTGTCACTCAGTGTGAAAATGTGTATTTTGGGTTTTAACCATTATGGATGTAGGTGAGGACTCAAGATGGAGAATTGTGGGCATTGCCTCGGTTTCCCTTCTTCTTCACCTACTCCATCTTCTGCAGTGAAAATTATTGTATAGAGTTGGCCTCAGTGCAGGTGTTGTGTGAACAGACAAATAATTAGGTATTGGTAGTAGTAGAGTAATAACAACAGATGTTTTAAGACTGTGGTATCAAGTGATTGGTCACCTTATCTTGTATAAATTCAGACATTTTGAGCCTTTGGAGGCTTTTGCTGATGTGTTTTCCAAGAGTGCAGAGCCTGTGTCATTCCTGACTCGAAACTTGTGATAAGAAAATAGTAAACAACCTCTGGAGACCGAACAGCAAAGCCCCTCTGCTTCATTTGTCACACAAATCACCAGGGGTTGCAAAATTACAGCACCTATGGGTGGGGAGAAAAAAACCCCACAGAAAGGGGATTCTGTGCTCTCCCCCTCTGCTGAGACTCCCTGCATGCTGGAGCTGAGCTGCTGGGATGTCCAGCTGGCATGACTAATGGTGTCTTGTGTCCTGAAAGCAGATACACAGCCTGGAGGAGCCAGAGCTGACCTCCTCAGGTCCATTTGCAGAGTGAAACCCCAGAAGTGCAGCTCCTGCACTGCCTCGGAGCTCCTCTGCCTCCTGGCACCTCTTCCATGAGGAACACGGAGCTTTATTTTTTATTTAGCTTTTTAATTTTTACCTCTTGGTACCACTCCAGCTGGAGCAGCTTCTCCCAGGGTGGGGAGTCTGCTGTGCATGCTCTGCTGAGCCAGGAGACTGCTTGGAGATGAATGTGCACTTCCCTCCTGGGGCTTAGAGGGCTGTATCTACATTTTTAGGGAATTTTTTTTTTCCCCCTCCAACTTATTGAGGTACGAAGGGAAGATTATGGCACTTGATGATTTAATCAACATAATCTCCAGATAAAACATGCTTATGTTATACTACTGAGAGATATTAATTTATGCTGGTTTGCTTCTCCAAAGGTAAATTAAATCATTAGTTTTAAGACTGGATTAGCTGCACATGTGCCCTGCCTCTTAAAAAGGCAGTTCAGGAGTTCTTAAAAGCTTCTTGGCTTGGCATTTCTCAGGAGTCATCAAATCCCTTCAGTGCAGGTGCCATGAAAAGTGGAACTGTGCTGCAGCCCTTAAAGGTGGGGCACAGCTCCTGCCCCATGCCCCCTTCTTGCCCAGGAGTAGCATTTCCCCTGCTCATTAATTCAGAGAGAAGGCTTTGCCCCAGCTCTGGGGAATGCAGAATTGTTCCTTTGATGTAACCTGTGCCTTGAGCACTTGAGCTGGTTCAGGGGGCATTGGAGGAGACCTGCCTGGAGCAGGTTCCACACCCATCTCCCACTGGAGAGAGCACCGGGACACCCAGGGTGTGTCCAGGACCCCTGGCCAGGTCGGGTGGCTTGGAAGGTGTCCCTGGAATGGGAGGAGCTTTAAGGTCCCTCCCAACCCAAACCATTCTGGTCCTCGGTGCTTGGGTGACCTTGGATATAAAGTCAGCACCTCTGAAGTGCCTGAAAATCCCCCCAAATGCATCACTGAAGCTCTGTGAGGGCAGGACAAGAATTAGGAGCAGGATATACTCACCGAGCTGAGTGCGAGGTGCCACAGCTCTTCCATACAGGCAGGGAAACTGAGGCACAGTCTGCCCCTCCTCGCAGAGGGCAGTAGCAGCATGCAGCAGTGAATTCTGAGCGCCTGGTGCCAGCGGCTCCTCCCGGAGTGGTTGGATTTGGAGCAGATGCGCTGGGCTGAGCCAGTGCCTTTCCCTCCGGGAATGCCGCTGTGGAGGTGCCCTGACAATGGCTCCCCCCGACCCAGGGGGAGGAGAGCTGCCAGAGGCCCTCGCAGCAATTTCAGGGCTATTAAGGATGTGCTAATGAGCTTTCTGCATCATTTTCCAGCACTTCACTCCCCCAGCTCTTCCCATGCATTAACACCTCCATCCCGGGAGGACGCAAACACTCCACTGGAGCTGTAACTCCGTTTATCATGGGTCTGGGCATCAGCAGGGCTGCTGCAGCTGCAGGGGCTGAGGAGAGGACTTTTCTCAGCTCTCCATCAGCAGAGAGAGTACGTGCTCAAGGCACCTCAGAGAAGCAATTGCTGGGCCAAACCCCACTGAATTAATGAGCAATACTGCTGTGGGTGATGGGAGAGGCAGAAAGTGCTGCTGCAGGATGCTCCCAGCCATCTCTCTCACACAAGGCTGTGTGCTTGTGGAGGATCCTGTGTGGGATGATCTCCGTGCACCCAGGAAAGGCCACATCCATATGCTGCTTGCCATGCGTTCCTGGTGCTGTTTTCCCTGGAACAGTCAGTCCTTGGGGCTGGTTCTGCTCAGCACAGCTCTGGGATGGTGGGAGCTTCCCCCGCTCTGCCTCTCTGGATCCCGGGGCCATCTGCTCCTGGCTGGGGTGGGTGTGCTGGGGGCTGCTCCAAGTGTAAGGTTTGGCTCTGGCACAGCCAGGATTGCTGTTCCCTATGGGACAGAGCCAGAGCTGGGGGAAGGAAACTTCCCTGTCTCCGTGGAGGTCAGGACAGGGATGAATTCACGAGGTTATACATCACAGGAAGGGTGGGAAGCAGGTGTGGAGCTGCCCTGAAGCTTTTCCTGCTGTAGCTCTTCCCATTGCGCTGCTGGGCATGGGGTGCCTGTGCAAGGAGCACAGAGAGCCCTTCCTGCTTCACGACTTCATTCTTCCCATTTGAATATTCAGAGGCATTTTTTTCTGCTTGTCTGTCTAGAGGTGAGTGTCTCCTCCTCCTGTGCACGGTACTTTTGCAGCTGATTTATTGTGTGATGCTCTGGCATTAAATGTTAAAGCAAGAGAGCTGATCCAGCCTGCTCTGAACTGGGCACCTCCTGGAGTTCCAGAGGCATTTTGGGAATGAGATCAGCAAATAGGGCCCTTTGCCACCCTATAGGTGTGCTTGGTGGTATGTTCAGCTCTTCTCCAGCACCCCCTGGCCACAGGCACCCTTGAGAAGCATCCCTGGAGCTGAGCTCTTGCCCTTCACATGGCTCCTGTGTGATTTTGTGTGGGTCCAGCTCCTCAGGGGCTGAGTTTTGGGGCTGTGCTTTTCCCCTGGGTGATGCCCAGGCAGGGAATGCCCACACAAGGTGGAGATCACCTCCCTGCTGCCACGTGGGTGGCTGTCTTACCCAGAGAGGAGATGGAAAGGTGCCCAGCTGGTACTTGTCACTTCTGACTGCAGGCATGGAGGATGTGTCACTGGCAGAGCAAAAGGGGAACAATGTTATTTTTGGCTGGATCAGGCTGTTTTCTTTCTCCAAGTACCACGGGCTGACAGGAGGTGCTGCTGAGCTCTCACTCTGCTTTATCTTTGCCTAGGTAAACAAGGGGGAAAGTACTTTTTCTAATTATAAAGACAGTATTTGTAGTCTTTCATGCTGGCACAGCCTTGGCAGCAAAGGTGGTGTGCAAGGTATATTTTGACTTGGTTTGATGTCTTTTTCAGGCTGCTGATGGCTCTCCTGTATCTCCCATCCAGCCATCCAAGACTTGTCCTGCAGCCACAGAGGGTCCAGGCCAGGGTTGGGGGAGCAGGGATTGTGCTGCCACAGGGGTCTCCACACTCCAGTCCTTGCTCTGCAGCCTGGGAGAGAGACAGCCAAAGCAGGTGGGTCTGGAAGAACAGGAGAGGTGGGAATTCCTGGCTCCCAGGAGGGCAGGCACAGGGGAAGCAGCAGTGGGAGAGGGGGGATCCCACTGATGCTGAGCCACCCATGCCACCGCCTAACACAGAGAGATCAAACCTGAGACAGCAGGATTATTTATTGAGGTGTTTGTTTGAAGCTGAATGGACAGGAATCACATCTCAAAACTGTAAAGAATGAGCTTTTTTAGCCCTTTTCCTTTCCACAAAACAGCAGCAACGTCTCGGCGGGGATGTCAGGGTGAATCTGTTTCACTGACAACAAGATTGTTCTGTCTAGACGGGGAAGCGCCGCCAAACCGAGGGAGGCTGCAGAATAATTTAAAGCCAAAATACTTTACAGACATTAAATTTAAAAAGAAAAGCTGGCTTGACACAGATGAGGCTTGATGGATAGCTGGTGTGAGGGTGGGATGGCAGCTGGCTCTGACATGGAGCGTGGTGGCAGGGATTGGCAGTGTCACTCGGGGTGAGCCAGTGGCTGCTGACCTGTCACCTTTCCTGGATCAGTTTCCACCAGAACTGGTCCATGGAGGCATCTAAGTGGCCTGTGGAGCTCAGTGAAGGGATTCTCTGCAATATCTTGAATTCTGGAGCTCTGAGGCAGCTGGCCAGCCCTGCCTGCCCCCTCAGTGCCACCTCCTGACTGGCACCAGGGAATGTCAGAGCAGGAAAGTTTGGGTGGGTGGGAGATGAGCCTTGCAGTCCCTGTCTGCCAGGGCTGTCTGAGGCTCAGGGGTGTGGTGGTGAGATTGCAGCCCAGCCAGCATAAGGAATTTCCTTTCTTCTGGCAGAAAAAGAAAGATGAAATATTAAAAGCATAGCTCAAAGGCTGCTGTGTATATATATATGTATTATCTTTTCTGCTCAGCACTGCTTTGGTGTTGCTCAGAGACAGCAGCCAGTCAGAGCAGAAGGGATGCCAGACTTCAGGAGAGAACAGGGAGTGAGACTGAAGCAAGGGAGAAAGAAGGAGGATGGTCTCAGGTGGGTTGATTTCAGGGCTCAGGGTGAATGCTGACACTTCAGCTCACCCACTGCCTTTAGGACTTTAGTTTTCTGTTCAGCATCAGGAAACAAAACCTGTTCTTTTGTCTCAGTCTCTGCAGGCCAGGGCAGTGCCCTCTGAAGCAGGAGGACACCTCCATGTGGGCCACTGTCCTTGGATGGGGGAGGATGGGAGGAGAAGAGGACCAAGGCATCTGCCAGCTCCCCCTGGAGAAGTCCTGCAGGCTCCCAACTCACCATTTGTACCATCCTGGTGAGTTCAAGGGTCCCTGACAACTTTCTGGAGTGGTGTGAGGTTTATGTGAGGTTTCTCCCAGGGCCAAGCTGTTCCATTTGCTGCTGCTGCTGGCCTGGGGATCCAGCTGTGGGCAGTTTGTGCTGTGCCCTGCTCTCAGGAGATGCGAGGCCTCCTGAGCCAGCCCCAGTGATCCAGCTGCTGGCTGGGCAGCACAGCCAGCATCCCAAAGGAGCCCTCACAGGAGTGCAGCAGAAGAGGCTGCAGGGAGGGAGAGCTCAGGCTGTTGTCTGCCAAGGGAGGAGTTGGAGGGATCCAGTTCAGGGTGTTTCAAGCTGTTCCTTCCTAGTCTGCTCCTGCTCTGTGTCAGCAGGTCTGGATCCTCAGGAATGTGGGAAAGGGAAGATGCAGGGAGTGGGCTTGGAGCAGGATTAACTTTACACCTCAGCAGGCCCTGACAGCAAGGGCTGTTTATTTGCTGATCGAGGATGTGCCCAAACGAAGCAGGCTGGGGGCACAGTCTCTTGCTGGAGCTCACAAATTGGGATGAGCTGTGGAACAGAGCTTGACCTCAACTCCAGCTCCAGCTGCTGCCTGGCCTTGGCCCCTGGCTCCTGTGCCACCACTGGCAGGGGATAGGCAGGAGAAGGGGGACCTGATGTCCCTTTTCCCAGAGCCTTGTGCATTCCCCTGCCTCCTGCTGCTTGTAAAACACCCTGTGATTAATTACTCTGCTCCACAGCCTCTGAAAATTTATATTTAGAGTGTTGTGTTTGCTGCCTCTGCCACTTAGACAATGGCAAATGTGCCGTGGCTGCTAATGGGTCACTGCTAACGGGGATCACACCATTGGAGCTGCTCTGGGAGCAGGGCAGGGAGAGGGAACACTGCCAGGAAGGTGAGACAGATCTGTTCTAGTACAATGGGCTGTGGTGCTTGCAGGAAATTGCTTGCTTCCCTGATAGCATTCAGTTACTTTAATAAATCAATTTTTCCACTAGTTTGTTTAGCCTAAGCTTTCTCCTCCCTGCATCGTAAAAATTAGTCTAATAGGACTCTTTTATCTCTGAGAGGTTTGGGAATTATTTTCTTTCAAGGATTTTGCTTTCCTTGGGGTGCTCAGAAAAAGTGGGGCTAAGGGAGTTGTCAGCTGAAGAGCCTCAGAAAAAGCCTCCCTAAAAATGCTACCAAAGGCATGCAGAAATCAGCCCAACCTGAACCAGCTGACATCCCTGCTGTTGAGTTTTAATGTTTCTGTGGGGCTGGCTTGTGTGAACTGAAGCAGGCTGTGTTTATTCTGTGGAACTCTGTGGGTATCTTGCACTGCATGTCGCTCCCCCAGTGCACTGAGAGCAATTCAGCTCGAGGAACCATCGCCAACACTGTTATCTTTATTGCCAGTCCTGCCTGATAAATCTGCTCTCTCTGGGATGGCTGAGCCCAGTGAGTAGCCCAGACCTGTGTGTGTGTTCAGGAGGAAGCAAAGCTGTGCTCAGGAGCTGCTTGCAGGGATCCCAGCAGCAGGCGCTTCAAACAACCCCAAGAGCTCCTCTAAAAACATGGAATTTGCAGAGCTCTGCACAAGCAGTCCCTGGGTTTTTCCAGCACATTGGGATTCAGGTGGTTCTCAGCTTGGAGGGGCAGAAATGTGCTGCAATCCTGTGAGCCCTGCTGTCCTTCCCGACATTACGCTGCAGATCCATTGCAAAATTCAGCGTGGAGTCAGTGACTTGTGCTGGGCTTTGGCTTTCTGAGCCCAGGGCTGCTTTACTGAGCTGTGTCCTGTGTGGGCAGGTGTCTGGGATTTGATGTCCTGCAGGGCAGAGCAGAGCTGCATGCTCCCGGCACGTGGAGCTCCTGTCACAGGGTGAAGCTGGGCTGGGAGCCTTGGCTCACAGATCCCTGTCTGTGGTGGCAATTTCCCTGGATCTCAGATGGCTGTGGGAGCTTGTCTCACCCATACCAGCTTCCTGGCTGCCTGCTGGCTGTGGCAAAGAGCCTTTCCCCTCCCTCCTGCTGAACTTCTGGTACCATTTCTCCCTCCATTTCAGCCCTCACGGGGACATCCCCGGCTCTGGGAGCTGCTGGAGGTGTGGGTCACAGCTGGCTCCTCAGGGACAGCTCCCAGGGCTCCAGCAGCTCCCCTGGATTTTATCTGCCCTGTCTGGTGGCACCCCATAGCTCTCCAGAACCACCTGGGTGCTTTGGATGCAGCTGGAAAAGGCAGCACTCCTGGCTTGGAGCATCTGAGGAGAAACAAGTCAGATGGCTTGTCTTCAATGACTGCACCTGCTCCGTTGGCTCTTGCTGAGGGATGGAAGCAGTTGAAGAAGGTCCCTCTTTGTCCCTCTCTCTGGGCAGAAGAGGCTTGTGGAGCCTGGCAGGGGCAGAGGAGCTCTCTGGGGAGCAGAGGTGTCCCCGAGCTCCTGGGATCTGCTGCAGCAAGGGGCTGGCTCTGCCCCAGCAGTGCCCTGGCAGTATTGGGGTGCTGGAGGGGCACAGGGCAGGCACTTCAGGCTCTGGGCAATGCAGAGAGCATTGCCCTGCTCCCTTCTGAGGCCACGGGATGTGGGAGAGAAAGTGACTTTTACAGAAATAAAGGAGACTTCCTTTTGGGTCAAGTGCTCTGGAAGGGAGCGATTTGGAGATGAAAGGCTTTTTGCTCTGGTAGTACAGGTTCACATTGCCTAGAGGGAAGTCTGCCTTATGCTGGGGTGTTTTTCCCTCTGGGGGCATTGAAATTGCAATTGAAGATGAATTTTCAACATACAAAAGAGAAGAAGAAAGCTGAGAGAAGGCTTTAAAACATATCAGGGATTCTCGTGGTCTGTTTTAATTTGTCAGCTTGTCTCTCTTGCTTGTAACATCCCTGTTGGGTGCAGGGATTGTTCCTCCTCTTCCCTTTGTGACTTGCTCCTTCCCTCTGGCATCTTCAGCAATCCCAGGCTCTTCTTTTAATATTTTTCATGTTTTTTCTTTTTCTTCCTTTCTTTTAAAATTTTTTTCCACCCAAGGCTGGTTGACAGAGCAGCAGGCACTCCTGTGTGCTGCCCTGAGTGATCCCTGGGCTGCAGCAGAGAATTACAGGATGGTTGAGGTTGGAAGGGACTTTAAAGGCCATTTAGTTCCAACCCCCTGCCACAGGCAGGAATGTCACCCACTGGATCTGGGTCTTGGTTAGCAGGGGGTGACAAGAGCCCAGCCCTCGGCCTTGGGAGCAGCCGGGTGAAGCCCCCTGAAAGGTCTGGCATGAACCCTTTTCCTTCAGTTTATAATCTGAAGGGTCTCTTTTGAAAACACGTTATGTTTGGCTTTGGTAAGGCCATGGGAAGCATCAGAGTGTTTAATTTCTCTGCTTTCTGCTGGTTTCTCCCCCCTGCCCTGCAGGGATGAGGCGCATGCTGGGCTCTGCTGCTGCTTAGTGTGAAGTGCTGTAAAACCCCAGCATTGATTTCTCAATCAAAGGTGTCTGTTTGCTCCTCAGTCTGTGCTTTAATGCCTGAAAATCCATTTTTCACTCCCCAACAGTTTGCTGTAAGGTTTTTAAATCAACTGTTGTGCTTCAGAGCTCTGGGAAGGGAATGGATTCGGTCGAGCTGACTCACCAGTGAGTTTTGAACCAGGCAGAAAACAGCCAGAACCTGTGGGGGCTCTCCAGTCTCAGGTGAGACCTTTGCCTGTGCATCACTGTGGTTGGTACAGGACAATGTTCTCCTTGTTCAGCTGTCTGTCTTTGGAAAGCTGCAGCTCTCCCTCCTGCCCCAGCAGTGACCCTGGTTCAGCAGCTCTGTGCTCCCCAAGCTTTGGGGGTTGTAGGCTGAAGTTTCAGGGTGTCCTGAAAACAGATGCCAGAAGAACCTTCAGTCTTTTCTGTTGGATTAAAAAGGAGCACCACGTTCCCACCTGCACTTCCCATGTTTTCTTGGCAATCACAGTGTGTGCTCACTGTTTCCAGAGCTCTCCAGGGGCTGTAAGCTGCCCCAAGCCTTGCTGGAGTGCAGCTGCTTTTGGGGAGGAACAGAGTGCCTTGGGGGGCAGCAAGGAATGCTGCTGCTCTGGGCTGTGCTCCTGCAGGAATTGCAGCTGGGAAAGCTGCAGCAGCTCCTGCCTTGGCCTCTGCCCCCTCCATCAGCTCTCCTTGATTACAGTAACGTAGAAAGATGTTTAACCCCATCTTTCCCCTTGCTAGAGGAGGGCAAATGCCATGGAAAATCCTTTCCAAAGGTGGGAGTGGGGTTGCTCTTCAGCCCTGGGAGATGCTGGTGGAGGCTGGAGTGAAGGGGAAGGCTGGTGAAATGCAGGTGACTCCTGGTGCTAATTGTATGCAGCAGATTTATCTGGAAGGAGCTGAAGGATGTGCATCAAGGATGTCTCAGCTATTCAAGTGAAAAATCAAATTAAACTTTGCATCAAACAGTGGGAGCTGCTCTGTGCTGGGAGTTGTGTCGGATCCATTAAGGTTTCTCTGCGCTGGGCCCCCAGGAGTTAGTGGAGAGGAAAACCAGCGCTCAGTGTCAGGGGCTGTGTTTGCTGCTCACCTGGCTGTGTTAATGATGTGGGCAGGAGAAAAGGGGATCAGTGCTCTAACCTTCAGTGTGAGGAGTGGGGAGGGGGACAGTGGCTCCACAGCAATGCCTGCTCTGTGTGCCAATCAGCAGGCACTGAGGGACCCTCAGGGATCAGCCCAGGGAGCTGGAGGTCTGGAAAACTCTCATCCCAGTTACCTGTCTCGTGATCTCCCAGTAACAGGCTGGAACACAGAGCCCCTTGGGAACCCTGGGGTGTCTGGGAGGCATCTGGGAGAAATCTGAAGGAGAGCAAAAAGATCAGCATCACACACAAGTGTGGCTCTGACTTGCTTCTCCTCAGGCACAAGTCCACGTGTGCTGCAGGCAAGGGAAAGATCTGGACATCACACTGCTCCCTGCACAGGGACAGATTGCTTGGAGGATGGATGGAGCAGACTTGGCATGGGAGAGGTGGCAGCCCAGAGGAAGCTGCCAGCCTGGTGCCAGGGGAATCGCCTGCTGGGAATCTGTGCAGGATTCTGGCTGCAAAGTGATTTCCCCACATGGCACCAGAGACTCTGAGTGCTCCCAGGTAACCAAAGCTCATCCAGCTCTCACCATGGTGATGGTGGGATGCACCAAAGAGCTGTCAGGAGGAAGAGCTGAGGAACACTGAGCTTCCTCCAGTGCAAATGCTGAATGACAAAGGCTTCTCTGCCTTGTGTACAAAGGCCCAGCTTGGCAGCTCCTCTCTGGTTTGGTCTCTTCATCCCTGATGCTCTGCCCTGGAAGCTCTAGCTTGGTATTTAAAAGCCATTTGCAGCACTGCTGCTCTGCTGCCAGGAATAAAATTGTTGTGACCCTGTGATGCATGGACATATCCTGGTGCTGGAGCACAACAGCCCCATGATAAGCAGGGCTGAGTCTCCTTGGGTGTCCTACCTACTGCTGGGGTTGGATTAGGGCTCTCCAGCCAAGTAAATATCTTCCTGTCTTCCTTTTCTGTCATCTTACAAGGATTTTCAGGAATTTAAGATGCTAAACCCCAATTAGGCAATGCTTATTAATTTCTGAGATGTAATTTATTTACAGAGTGTTGCCATCCGCAGGAGCAAGAGCCGGTAATTGCTGCAGTTTGCTTTCCAGGCTGGGATCTGAGAGGCTTGAAAAGCCTGAGTGTGGCATCCAGGGCAGGCTCTGGGTGCATCCTGCCTCCCAGGGACACAAGGAGCTGAGGAAGGAGCTGATTCTCACCCAAACACCCTGGCTTTTGCTCATTGCTGTCCTGTCCTGGGGCCTGGAAACAGGCCAGGGGCAGGAATACCATCCTCTCGTCATGGCTGTGTTACCCATGGTGCCTTTCCTGGCTCAGCTGTTCCCTTTCATTTGTCCTGGAAGGATTTAGGTGTCCTTATCCTGCTCCAGAGCTCCTGCAAGGCTGGACAAGCCACCTCACAGAGGATCTGAGGGCAGAGCTACAGCAAATCAATGAGGCCAAAGCAAATGAGGTCCTACACACTCGTCCTCCAGGCCCCTGAGGATGGCATCTGTGCAGTGCTTTTCCCCTCTCCCCTGGCACAGGCTGCTGCTCAGAGCTGCAGAGAGGCTGCACCCAAGCTCTGCTGATGTGTAGCCCTGTGACCAATTCCTCTAGAGTTGCCTGAGCTGTTTGCCTGGGACAGTGGCTCCTCCAGGATGAGCTGGGCTGTGGGGGAGAGCCCTCCAGCCCCATCCAATTTTATCTTCATTTTATCTCCAGTTGGGGCTGGGTTGAGAGAAGGGAGAAGCCTCCTGTGTTTTGGGGGTGTATTAGCTCTCCCTTCTCCAGCTCATGGACCACTGGGCTGTGTCTTACCATCCACACCAGCAACACCTTCAGGAGAGTGTCCCCACTGGCTCTTTAGGGAAATAAGCTGGAGGTTCATCAAAGTGCCAAGACCCTTGCCTTCACCTTGCTCTGCTTCCCAAGGACCACTGGAAAATGGGGAAACAGAGCTGCTCCCCTTCCCCTCACATGGGGTGGGATCTGCTGGGGGTGAGAGTTTTTGTGTGGGACTGTGAGGTGCTGGTTTTGGTTTGGCTCTAGAGGCACTGCTAAAACTCCAATGCTTCCTGCAGGCTTTGACAAATAATTGCAAAATATTCTGGTTTTATCTTGTGGCATCCTCCTGAGAGGCTCCTCCTCCCCTTCCTCAGCCTCGCTGAGCCTGCCAAGGAAGCAGTTGTACCCAGCCACCATCTCCAGTTGATCCACAGTTCCTGTTTGTGGGCACAGGAAGTTTTCCAGGCTCCCAGGAGCGGATAGGCATGGAAGCCTGGATGGATTGGCCATCTGGAATGCTACTGGGCCATTTGGTACGGAGGATCTTGGAGGAAGAGCCTCTGGTACTGCAGTGGAGCTCTGTGCCCACTGAGAGAATTGGGAGAATTTCTGAGAGCTCATGCAGGCAAGTCCTGGCTTCTGTAATGCCTGAAACCAGTGAGTTTGGACCACTGCCTGCTGCTGTGATGATCCTCTTTAATATCCTTGTCCAAGTATCCATGGAGAAGCATGACCTGCTTCTTCCTAGGCTGAGCATGCCAGGATGCTGCCAGAGGGTTTCTGGCTTTGTTTCTTGATCCTCACCTCTTCTTTGTACACTTGGTGATGCCTCATGATGTGGGGAGCAGGGGCTGCAGGGAGCATGCCTTCTCTCTCCATGGCTGACCTGCACAGCAGGAATCTGGCCCTGGAGCATCCCCTGCCCTTTGTAGGGCTTGAGTTTGGCAGTCCCCAAACTTGACATGCAAATGAAATGGAAATCAGAGGGGCAAAGGGACTGCTGACTCCTGCACTGCTGGGCTCTGCTGCCTGCAGGAGAAGAATGTTGCTTGTGTTCTCCTTCCCCAGCTAGCCTGGGTGAGGCACTGGCATGATCAAGGAAGGCAATTTCCTCAGCTCGTGCTGAGATCTTATTTCGCATTTCCATTAAGCCAGAGAAGAGGAGGCAACAACCCAAGCTTTCTGGAGCTGTGGCACTGTGGAGTTGTGCAGCACCACAGCCCTGCCAGCCCAGGGGGAGGCTGGAGTGGGGCTGTCACAAGGAATCAGGTTAATGTCTTGGAGCCGGGATCTTGGCTCTCTGCCTGCTCCTGGAGCATGCAGGCAGCTGAGGAGCAGAGGCTGTGGATGCAGATGACTTGGTGGGGACATCAGGTCAGACAGGGTCAGCACAGGGATGGAGAGCAGGGTGTTCTCCTCCTTCTCCCTATTCTGCCTGGTTTGAGTTGTTTTCTGTGTGCCTGAGTAGGGCAGGGTCTCCTGAGAAGGGTGGCAGTGATGAAGGTGGGGGATGATGAAGCTGGATGCTCCCAGGGGCCAAGGGGTGACAGGGGAAAATGTCTGTGTTCCCATGCTCCAGGTTTTTTTTCAGAGAGCCTTGGAGTTGGCTGGATAAGGTCTGTACTGTCCCCTGGGTGGGGATCTGCCCAGCACTTCCTGTCCACCACCCCTGCTCCCCAGGGCTGCACTGTCCCAGCCTCACCTGGCCCCACAGCCCAGTTTTGTCCTGACCTCAGCCCCTGCTACATCTCCAGCCCTGAGAGCTGCATTTGGGCTGTAGAATCCTCTGGAATCATGCAGGAACTTCAGCCAAGAGCTGGCTCCTGGCTGGGGGTTGTGCTGCCTGTTCCAGTGAGGGGATATTTCCCTGGCTGACCATGGAGCACGGTTTTGCTGCTCTGTGCTGTGGTGGTTTGGAGCTCAGTTTTAAATGTGGGTCACTAATGAAAAAGCTCTTCTGCAGCTCATTGCACTTTACAGGACCAAATGCTTGTGCTGTTGGGGTGGCCTTTACAGCCTCTGACCATTGTGTTCTTCAGCAGCTTAAGCCACATGCATGATAAACCCCTGAAATGGAGTTGGGCTCTGAGGCTGGAATACACTAAGATGGGAGAAGCCAGGGGCTGGTTCCTCCCAGTGCTAACACAGTGATTCTTTCCCCGGGCAGATGGGCTGGAGGGAGCTCCTGGCTTGGCTTAAGAGTGAGGGCTGGGGTGGGGGTGATTAGTGTTCTACAGCTGCCTCCCTGTGACCTTATCCCAGGGCTGGTCAGTGGGAATGTCAGGCTGACCCAAATTGATTACAACTGCCCAGAAGCCATTGGCTGTGCTGTGAGGACAAGTCCATCATTTCTGCTGTGGGGCACACAGAGGCAGCATGAGGCAGCAGATTCCATGGATGCTGCCTGGCCCCCACTGGTGCCCATCCCTCTTTGCACTGTGCCAGGAGATGAGAAGGGATATGTGGCTGGAGAGCTGTTCACTCCCTGGCAGACCCGTGGAGACATTCCTGGCCTCCAGCATGGCATGGACAGGCAAGGCAGACCCTTCCTGGGCACATCCAAGGCACGGATGGCCCTGGATATTTCTTCTTCCTCTGCACTAATCTCATTCAGACCTTGTCCTGCAGCTGGCAGAGAGGGACTGCTTCGTTTGGGGCTGCCTAGATTAGCCCTGGCCCTCGGGGGCAGTGGCTCAGCTTGCTCTGGAGATAAAGGATGCTGTGTCCTCCCAGCTGTCCAGCTCCTCACCTGCAGGGCTGGGATTGCCCTCAGCCCATTCAGTCTGGGAACCAAGTGCCTGCAAGGACCAGGAAAGGTGGAACCGTGGGATTTCTGCAAGCAAATAGTCCTGTTGTGCAACACAGAGAACTCTGTCCTTTTTATCTCCTGTGTGTGGTGCCTCTTAGAGCTTTGAGGCATCTCCAGACCCCATGGAATGTGTTGGGCTTGCAGCCAGAGGTGTTGCTGTGACTCCAGCACCATGTACTGTTCATGCAGCTCTGGGCACGAGCACACTTGGACTCTGGGGCTGCTGCTAGAGCTGACAGTTTCTAAACTTGTTCAGCTTCTTATTTCTTTCTCTGCTGCTTGTGGTTCTCTGCAGCTCACCCCTGATGTGCTGCAGCAGATCCCCTGTTATGGGCAGCAGTGCAACGGGGGCACCACAATGCTGAGCCCTGCCAGAGTGTTAAAAAAGGGCTTAACACAGAGGAAAGGAAATCCTGCTCTGCCAGAGACCTGGTTGGAGAAACTTATCTAATTAACCACGGAGGTGACTGCTCACAGTGTGGTTGTGTGCAGCAAAGAGCCCAGGAATTGTGTCCATCAGTATGTGTCCCCTTGGAAGTCCTGACCAGACCTGCAGACAAGAAGGGCTGGAGCAGAGCAAGGCTCTGGGGGCATTGCCCATCCAGGGTTTGACTCAAACTGCAGGGACATTGTTGCACAGTTCCAGGTCCCTTTCCTGAGTTGGCAAAGCCCCCTCAAAGTGCTTCTTCAGTGGATCCAAGTGCCTCAGCTTCTCCAGACCCCTGATCCCTGCCCTCTGAGGAGCTCCAGGCAGGAGGAGGCAGGTGTGGGGGCTCCTCTTGCAGGGGATCCCCACCGTGCCCGGGCCTGGCAGGGCTGTGGCTGTGACAGCTTCTGTGTGTGAGCATCTGCAGCCCGGCTCTGCAGTGGGGAGCAAAGTGCCTGCTGTGTCCCAGCCGATGCAGGAGAGATGTGGCTGCACACCCCGCACGTGGCTGTGCCCAGAGAGGGCACTGCTGGGCCACGTTCCTCCATCCTCCCTTCCCACAAAGTGCCTTCCCAGCCCCAGCTGCTGGCTGGGAGCAGGGCTCTCCTCTGCAGAGCTCAATGGAAACGCCCAACCTCAAGGGTTTCTGGAGGGAAAGTCATCTCGGCTCATGATAAGGCTTTTTTTTTTTTTTTCTTCTGAGGTGTAGCAATTACATTAAATAAGGAGCTGTCACTGCAATGCCTGTCTTACCTCCTGACAACCTGCCCTTCTCAGGAGCTTCGGTGGAAAAACCACTTACATCAGATGTGCTTTTCCTCTTGTTTACATTTCTTCTTTGCCTTGGCTCCCCTCTAGGGAAGGCTCCAGGTTCCTCCCACCCTGAGCTCCCCCAGAGCTGTCAGTCCCTAAGTGCGTCCCCCTTTGCACACACCCTCGGGTGGCTTCTGCAGGGAAACACTTCTGATTAAATCTTGCTTGTCCAAGGGAGAAAACCAGAAAAAAATAGGTAGGGAAGCCTGTTCTGACAGAAAGCTGTCAAGAGAAGGGAATGGCATTCCGAGGCTCTGCTCTGCTCTGTGGGAGGAAAGGCTTCAAGCAGCAGTTGGCCTGCACTGCCATTTCCAGGGAAACAGCTCTCGGTGCGCCGGACAATGGGCTGCAGGAGGCAGGCAGGTTAAAAGCTCTAATTCTGGGAGGATATATTTAGGTGGGCCTTTTTCCCTTTCAAAGGAAGGTAGGTTAGAAAGGCCCTGACTCCTTTAAATAGACGCTCCCTCCGTAAGCAGCTCGGAGCTGCGTCAGCGGCACTGGCTGTGCCCTTCCAGCCTGGTGCTGGTGACAAACGCCCAGCTGGGCTGTCTGGGAACCTGCCCTGGGCTGGGGCTGAAGGAGAAGGGTCTGGGTTCACTCAGCAGCTGTCACAGGGAGAGGCTCTCTGCTGCAGCTGGCCAGCTGTGTTATTTGTTCAGTTAGCTGGAAGAGAGCAGTGTAAATGGTAATTTTGTCTGGGTTAGTGCAGCGCAGTGCAAGACTCAGCACCAAGCCAGAACTGTGTTCTCCTGCCACCATCCCTGGATCCCTGAATGTCCCTGATCTCCTGGGGTATGGGGGCAGCTGTGGGCCTGCAGAGGGGAGCTCACAGCAATAGGCCAAGTCTCTGTTTCACCCAAAGGTGCTTCCTTTGGGATGCAGAGATGCCTGAGTGAGGAACTGGAGTCCAGAAGGAGTGGGGCTGCTCTGCAATGCTGAGAAGCACAAGGAATTCTCTCCAGCTGTAGGGCTGCTGTCAGGATAGGTTGGCCTTGTTGTGTGGGAGATGTCCTGGTGGTGTTTGGGCTGTCACCCTCAGAGAGCCATGAGCTGCTGACACACTTTGCTGGCTGCCTGGATGTGTTGTGCTTTCCCAGAAATGTGTTTTCCCCCCATATGGCCGGGCAGGCTGTGATCCCAGGGTGGTGCTTACAGAGGGTGAGAGGAGCTGACAGAATCTTTTTCCCCTCCTTTGCTTTGGCATCCCTGGGCCTGTTCATTTCGCCAAATGCTGCTCTTGGTTAGCTTGTGCTGTCCCTGCTCGTGACAGGGGGGTTGGAAGTAGATGATCCTTAAGGTCCCTTCCCACCCAATCCATTCAGTGTTTCTGTGAGCTCCTTTCTGTCTCCCTGAAGTGCTCCTTCCTCTGAACTCCTTTTCACTGATGCCTGTGTCCATTCCCTGCTGCAGTGCCTGGCCTGTTCTGCTCCCTCAGGTGTCTCCAGCTCAGCCATCCTCTCCCACAGCTCTCCTGGCCAGCACAGCTCATTCCCAGGCTGGGAAACTTCCCCTGGAGCAGAGTCCTCCCTGTCACGCTCAGCTGTGGGGGTTCTGTGTCTGTGCCCCTTCCCCAGAGCAGTGGGAAGGGCAGGTGCTGTGCAGGGGAGGATGAGGTGGGAGGTGGCACCAAGGCCCCTGTGTCTCATCAGCTGGCAGCTGTGCACAGGCTTTTTCCAGTGGTCCTGGTGAGGAGCTGCAACCTCTCTGCCTTCCTAGGAGGGCTCAGAGCAGACTCCTGCACACCTGCCCTCCCTTTGGAAGGGTTGGGAGAATTTATTGAGGTTATTCATGTGGCTTTTGTGGTGTTTAGTCTGACAAGAAGACTGCTGTTGCTGCTTGGCTGTTGGTTGCTCCTGTCTGTGCCCCATAAACATCAGTGAGGCTCTTGCTGCCCTCCAAAAGCCCTTTGCCAAACTGCTGCAGGGACAAAGTGAGCTTTGCCCTGGCAGAAAGGAACCTCTGGCACTGGGTCCTTGCCCTATGGCTCCTCTTGGCCATGTCCAGCACAAGTGGTGTTTGTTGGCAGGGATCTCTCCCTGCCTGCTGCCTGCCTCGTGCTTGTTCCTGAGAGCAACCAGCAGCACATGATGGTTTCAGAGACAAATCGGGCTCCCAAGTGTCAGGGCAGAAGTAAAGGATCTGGAAATCTGAGCTTCACCTGCCTGCAACTCATTCTAGTGAGAGGTGGGAACAAACCCTGGCAAATCAGCCATGCTCCTCCTGGGGAAGCAGCACAGGCTGGGAAATGCTGGGGCATGGCTCGCCAGCTGCACCCACGGGGCTGGCAGTGGGAGATGGAGCTGACTGAGCTGGGCTGCAGGACTGGGACGTGGTGCCATGGCTGTCCAGGAGCTGTCCCTGTCCCCCATGTCCCCATGAACGAGTGGGGGACTGGCAGGTTCAAACCCCAGCCCCACGCCGTGGGCAGCAGGGCTGGCGCTGCCGAGTGCTCAAGCAGTTGCCAGGGGCTGATCCATCACCAGTGACTCTGGCCAGCCCTGGGGACAGTGTGGCTCCTGGTCCCTTGGGGAGGGGGGAAGCCTCCCCTTGCTCCCTGCCCCACAGCAGAGCCCAGCCTGCTCACCCTGCTCGATTTGCCCGTGCTCGCCGAGGGTGAAGTCACAGATGTTTCTGGGCAGTGATAGGATCTTGCCAGCCAGCTCTGCTTTAATAAGATCCCAGGCACTGGAGGTGCCCCTCTTATCTCCCCTCTGCAGATGTGCAGTGCCCCCCTCTCCCTCCAGACTGGGAGGAAGCAGCTGAATCGCTGCCACAACCCCTTCTCTACCCATAAATAAAAGGAGAGGTTGGATGCCAAAGAAAGGCATCAACACAGCACTTCCCAAGTTTCTGTGCCTCCCAGGGCTTTCTGGAGGCTGTCTGATGAAAAGGGAATGCTTCTAGCCAAATGAGTACCAGAGCACGTCTCCTGGCCAGAGTGGCCACCACAAGCCAAAAATAGGTAGAAAGAGGGTATGGACAGCGCTTCATCCAGTACAGAGCCTGGAAAATGCAGAAATTGTGAAGGGAAGGGAATGATGGGATGAGAAACTTCAGTGGCAGTACTAGCAGTGTGGAGGAGGAATTGATTTTTAGCATATGAAGAAAAGGGGAGAAAGAAGAAAAGCTCCCAGCAATGCTACTGGACTTGGAAAAGCTGAGTGTGTGATGTTCTCTGTGCAGAAGGGACGATGCCTTCAGCTCATCTGACAGCCACTCTGTGGGAATCTGTCCCTGTTCCTGCCATGGCCCAGGGCAGCAGCATTTGGGGGGCTCAGGGCAGGCAGGTCCCCCAGCTCCTGCCCAGGGCTGGAGAGGAGCAAGGAGCAGCTCACAGGATGAGCCCTGGGCTCCTGAGAAGCACTCGCTGGAGGTTTAGTGTGAGGTTATGCAGTGATTGCCCTGACAGGAGCGGGTCAGATTGAGGCAGGGAGCCAGCTCAGCTGCCAGCCAGGCCAGGCTGCGGGGCTGATACCATCAGTGCTTAGAAATGGAGAGTTCTCTTTGATCAGAAGGCCTTGAACGTGGCACCCTGCTGTGGAAATCGGTCTGGGTCATCCCCGCTCCCAGGCCAGGCTGAGCTGTAGGAACAGCACCTGCAGGGCTTGCAAAGCCAATTGGGGTCTGGCCTCCTGTGTCAGGCAGTGCCACCTCCTGCCAGCCAGAGCAGTCCCTTGTCCCCAGGTCCCTGAGGGCGGTGCTGAGGAGCTCACACCTTATTGCTGTGAGAATTCCCTGCTGCTGTAGAGGCTCCCCAAGTGTGATGCTCTCTCCAGTGCCTTGCATCCCCAGCAGAGCTGTGTGGGCACCTCAGGACGTCCACGTGCTTCGTTCCAGCTTTCAGAGGTGCTTCCTAATCCCCTTGGAGTGTGAGCAGGGTCTCCTGAGCTGGTGAAGGCTTTACTTGCAAGGTCTGATAAGGAGGTTGAGGAGAGGCCAGCAGTGCTCACCCCACAGCTAAACTTAGCCCCTGAGTCACTCATGAATCAGCAAGTCGGGGGCAGGGAATCTTAACTTCTCTTTTATTCTTTTTTTTTTTTTTGCTTTTTAACAATCATGCACCCAAGGCAGGCTCCAGATTGGATTGATTTTGTTCCTAATCCTGCATTCCTTTCCCCTGGAGCATCCCTGAGCTGCTCCAGAAGAGTGAGCTCCATCCTCTAATGCTTGCCATGGGCCTGTCTGCAGCTGAGCAGCCTCCTTGCCCATCATTAGTGGCCCCAGATGTGGAAAGCTCTACCTGGCCAGCCAGGTCTCGTGCTGGAAAAGCACTGGCCCAGGCTGTGGGCAAGCAGAGCATCCCTGGAGCTGCCTGGAAACACAATGAGTGAAGATCCATCCAGATGCTCTTATCCCAGCATGGGGCAAGAGTGCTGCAGCACTGCCAACAGCAGCAGAAGTTCTCTGAAAAACCCATATGAGGGTTAAGATAAGGAGCACTGGGAGATGCAGATGTGCTGGGCCCCCTTGAGCTGCTCTCAAGCCTCCTCCAGAGCAGTCTGTCCCTGAGCTGTGTGTGCCACCAGCCAGCCCTCCCCAGAGCAGCTCCCTGGGGGCTGTGATGGAGCAGAGCTCTGTGCTGAGCACCCTTTCCCAGGCTGGCCAGGCAGCTTCTCACAGTCCCCAGGAAGTAAATCCTGGGAGCAGAGCCCCCACTGTCAGCCGGCTGTGTCCATTAGTGTGAGATCCCACTAAGTGTGTTTTGCATAATTTGTTTCCCAGAATGAAGTGTTTTACAAGTGCAGCTTTTAATCACCTTGCAAAAAGGGGATAAAGAACCATCTCCTGCCTGGGGCTGAGAAATAGCTGGAGAGGAATCTGGAGAAGGGACCATGTGCTTGCCCCACCTCCTTAGCTGGGCTGGAGAGCCCAGAGCAGCAGCTGTGTGCAGGCAGGGAGCCTGGGGCTGGGCAGGAGGGCTGGAAACACCAGACACAGAAATATCTGCGAGGAGCCAAGCCCCAGCATCCTCCCCAGGAGCTGGATCTGCTCCCCAGCCCACCGTGCCTGCCCTCCCAGGGCCTGTCTGGAATAGGAGGTGATGTGGATGCTGTGCACCCCAAACCTCTGCAAGCCAGCTCTGTTACAGCTCCTGAAACATGGCTCTTGCCGAGGGCCTTGGCACTCCTCCACTTCTGTTCTTAGTAGAGACACCCCAAAACTTGGCAGCTCAAGTATTTTCCCAGCTGAGTGTGTGCATTTCTGGCAACGAGGTGAATGCAAGCAAGGCTGACAACACCTGAGCCAGGAAACTACTTCTGGTTCCTGCACAGAACCTGGCCCTTCTGGAGGCAGAGGTACCTCTGTTTTGATTAAGGATTGCTGGCCAGCTTCCTTCTCCTTGGCACCTGGGGATGAACTAGTGGCTGGTTGGGCCATGTAGGGCACAGAGAGCAGTGGGTGCTCCTGGCCCTGCCCTGGGGGTGGCAGTGGGTATTGGCCTGGGGGCTGCTGCTCTCACTGTCACTTCTTCTTTTATTCACAGCAGGTGATGGATGAAAAATTCAAGTAATGGCCAAGGATCCAGAATCCACTTGACTTCTCTTGTCCATGGCAGAGCAATAAATCCAGTTAAGGCATTGCAGCAAGTGAGACAGCACAGTTACCCAGCCTGGAGCCCACGCACTCCTGGAGCTGAGGATGATGCTGGCCCAGCAGCCTCAAGGGCTGCTCTCCCTCCCTGTCCCTGCCTGGCTTTGATCCTCTGCCGGTGGCTCAGCCGGGCTGGCAGAGCAGCAGGAGCCTCCCCGTGACCAAGGCGCTGTTTGTGCCGCTGCCCGCAGCGCGGGCTCTGGGCACCACGCCGATAAATGATAAACCCTGCATTGATAAATGATAAACCCTGCATTGATAAATGATAAACCCTGCACTGATAAATGATAAACCCTGCACTGATAAATGATAAACCCTGCATTGATAAACCCTGCATTGATAAATGATAAACCCTGCACTGATAAATGATAAACCCTGCATTGATAAATGATAAACCCTGCATTGATAAATGATAAACCCTGCATTGATAAACCCTGCATTGATAAATGATAAACCCCGCACTGATAAATGATAAACCCCGCATTGATAAATTATAAACCCCGCCCTGATAAACCCCGTGCTGATAAATTATAAACCCCAGAGTGATAAATGATAAACC
>VWYI01006398.1:13343-27060 GCA_013399455.1 Anthoscopus minutus | reverse complement strand
AGGGAACAGGGAACAGGGAACAGGGGAACAGGGAACCGCAGCCATTCCTGTGCTGGGATTGCACCTGGGGCCCTTTCCCAGGGGCTGAGCTCACTCTGCCTGTGCCACCTCATTCCCAGCCCCTGTGCATTCTGTGTTTTCCACCTCCTGGCAGGGATCAGCAGCTGCCCAGCAGAGCAGAGTCTGTGCAGACTCCAGGTTTGGCAGCATCCAGGAACAACCTCAGAAAAAACTTCCATATTCCGGGCAAAAACCTCCATATTCCAGGCAAAAACCTCCGTATTCCGGGCAAAAACCTCCATATTCCAGGCAAAAACCTCCGTATTCTGGCCAAAACCTCCATATTCCAGGCAAAAACCTCCATATTCCAGGTAAAAACCTCCGTATTCCAGGCAAAAATTCCCATATCCCAGTCAAAACTCCCTGTATTCCTGGCAAAAACCTCCCTGTTCTGGGTAAAATCGTGGGCTCANCAGCTGCCCAGCAGAGCAGAGTCTGTGCAGACTCCAGGTTTGGCAGCATCCAGGAACAACCTCAGAAAAAACTTCCATATTCCGGGCAAAAACCTCCGTATTCTGGGCAAAAACCTCCGTATTCTGGGCAAAAACCTCCATATTCTGGGCAAAAACCTCCATATTCCAAGCAAAAACCTCCATATTCCAGGCAAAAACCTCCATATTCCAGTCAAAAACCTCCATATTCCAGTCAAAAACCTCCATATTCCAGGCAAAAACCTCCATATTCCAGGCAAAAACCTCCGTATTCCAGGCAAAAACCTCCATATTCTGGGCAAAAACCTCCATATTCAGGCAAAAAATTCCATATTGAGGCAAAAACCTCCATATTCCAGGCAAAAATTCCCATATCGCAGTCAAAACTCCCTGTATTCCTGGCAAAAACCTCCCTGTTCTGGGTAAAATCGTGGGCTCAGGGATTTGTGGTGGCCAAGGTCAGGCTGAGCAGGCAGAGCTCCCAGCCTGTGTCACCACAGCCACACGACAGGTGACAAATTTCCCAGTTTTCTCTGTGTCTGGGAATGTTGGCCTGGAATTGGTTCCTGCTTAGATCAGCCCATCCCAGCTCCAGGGCTGGGTGTCCCAGGAAGAGCTGCCCAGTGCCCTTCTCCCACTTTTCCAAGCCTCTTGCTTGGGGTTGAAATCCCAGAATCTCCTGAGCTGGAAGGGCCCACAGGGGTCCCCAAGTTCCAGCTCCTGGATTCCCAGAGCTGCTCGGGGTTTCTCCCACCTGCTGGGGCTGGAATCCCTCGTGGATTCAGGATCCCCCTCCCCTGCTTCATTCCCACCCCAAAGGGACCAGCCTGGGGAAGGGTTTCACTCAAGGCCAGCATTAGCCCATATTTCAGTGCCAGGTGTGAGCAATTCCTTTTGTTCTCCCATTCCCATTTTATTGGAGCACTGGGAAGTCCAGAAACCCGAGAGCCACCATCCTGTGCAGATGTCAGTGTCAAACATGGACTGATGGTGCCCAGAAATCTCCAGAGACCAGGCAATCCCATTCCACCTAAAGCACTGTGCCTCTCTCTCCAGAAATCAGCAAATTATTTCATTTAAAAAAGCTTTCATGACTGGTTCGAAAAAAAACCCATCCACACTTGCTGAATCTGCCTTAAAAATTAAGCTTAGCTTAATAAAAACTAACATGGAAGTGGTAGAGCAGGTATTTCCTGGCAAGAGTTGCATTCTTTAAGGGCATAAATGTATCCTGGATGCTTCCATGGATGAGGGCAGGCACTGGGCATCCTTTTCCACGTCTATCCAACATCCCTGGCAGAGAAATGAGTCATTAATTCAGCCAAGTCTTCTGGACACCGGAGAGAAAAGGAGAGCTTGGAACTGGGGTGGCATTTTCTGGGGATGCAGAAGCGTCACTGTGTGAGGTCCTGCTCCTCCAGAAGGGTTTAGGAGCAAAGCTGACCTTGAGAAAGGACACGGGGAAGGAAATCCAACACCACAGACCCCTGGGGAATTCCTGCACGAGCCTCAGGGGCTGCAGCTGGAATGCCCAACCCCGGGAAAAGGCACTGCAGGGTGTGCTTGGTCACGGGGAATATGAGAAGAGCTGCGGGGCTCAGAGGAACACACCGGGTTTTTAGGGTGCTGCAGGCATTTCCAGCCTGCAAGGAGAAGCAATCCCAGGGGATCAGCACGGGCCCTGTGCCCCCTGGAGCTGCTCCTCAAGAGCTTTGTGCTTCAGGCTCGCTCCAAAACTCCTCTGGGGAAAAGAGGACACCAGGAAAGGACAGGAAAAAGGACACCAGGAAAGGACAGGAAAAAGGACACCAGGAAAGGACAGGAAAAAGGACACCAGGAAAGGACAGGAAAAAGGACACCAGGAAAGGACAGGAAAAAGGACACCAGGAAAGGACAGGAAAAAGGACACCAGGAAAGGACAGGAAAAAGGACACCAGGAAAGGACAGGAAAAAGGACACCAGGAAAGGACAGGAAAAAGGACACCAGGAAAGGACAGGAAAAAGGACACCAGGAAAGGACAGGAAAAAGGACACCAGGAAAGGACAGGAAAAAGGACACCAGGAAAGGACAGGAAAAAGGACACCAGGAAAGGACAGGAAAAAGGACACCAGGAAAGGACAGGAAAAAGGACACCAGGAAAGGACAGGAAAAAGGACACCAGGAAAGGACAGGAAAAAGGACACCAGGAANCAGGAAAAAGGACACCAGGAAAAAGGACACTTGTCCAGGAGCACACAATGCCAAGGCACAAAGCAGATCCAGGGCTGGCAAAGGAGCAGGGAGTGCCAGCAGCACATCCTGGAGAGCCACTTGTGCTCCTTCTGGGACGTGTTTTTGTCACCGAGATCGCTGAAATCGCTGAATTCACCTCCGCGAGCGTCTCCCAGAGCAGCTCTGAATGGAGAGCTGCAGCAAGGCATGAATGGGGCCTGCTGCTATTTTCTCCCCCTTCTCTTGAGGAAATCTTAGTAGTTACTATAACAACCCTGGCCGGATCCCATCTTGTTTAGAATGGTAACAAACAGCAAACAAAAAAGCTCGGGCTCGCTTTTAAAATCGCAGTCTCCACAGATTCCCTCTCCCAGCTCCGTGGGGACAGAGGGGAACTTTTGCAGAGAAAGGAGCCCTGCACCAGCCCTGCCAGTGGCTCCTGAGGGGGACAAAAGAGCGGCACAGAATGTGAACAAAAGCGAGCTCAGGAGATCCTTTCACGCAGCTCTGAGCTGCTCAGGTACTTTCAGCAAACACCCCCCAGCCTCCAAATGTAGGGAAAAGGCTTGGTTGCCTCCTATTCCTTCTGGGAAAGCCAAGCACGTTCTTTTAACCAGAACCTCCAAAAAAAAATAAAATAAATAAAAAATAGGAGCAAACTTCACCACATGCAACAGCTCCAAGTGCCAAGCAGCTCCTCTCGCCGGCTTCCAGCACGATGCAGCTCCACTCGATAGCTGTTAATGTCTAAGATTACACTTCAGCTCCTTCTTAACAGCAAAAACGAGGTCTGTCTGCAAGGTTGTGCTACTGTTTCAATATTTATTGTTGCTTGGTTTCTCTGCTGCTGTCTGTGGGATGAAGTGTCACTCGAGATTTTGCAGCATCCCTGATTTAAAAAAAAAAAACCACCCCACAACCACGTTGGTTTTTATTTTTTTTTTTCCCCCAGAGTGTCTCATCCCTTCCATACCCTCTCTGCTCAGAAAAAACCTCGAGCACTTCTAGCGGTGGCTGCTGGGGTCTCAGCTCTCACAATAGGGTGCCAGACAGACCATCTGCAGCCGGGATGTTCTCTCAGAGCTCAGCCCTGCCAGCACCCAGCGAGCTCCAGCCAGCCCCGGCTCCCAGCCCCTGGCCACAGCAGCGGCACAGCCCGGCCAGGCTCGGGCCAGAGCCCTGGGCAGCTCGGGGAGGAGCAGGGAAGGGGCCAGGGCTCTCCCTCAGCCTGGATGTGCCACCCGGCGAGGCACAGCTGGGATCAGCCTCCATCCCTGGGGTCTCTGGCATGCTTTGGATGCAGAGCCTCTGCCAAGGGGCTGCTGGGCACAGACTGGAGTCACCAGGGGCCAGGACAGCACCTGCAGGGACTTTCTGGAGAGGGACAGCATGGAGCAAACCCTGCCAGCTGCTGCACCCAGCCCCAGCAGTGCCAGTGACAGCACCACACAATCCCAGAGCTGCCCAGGCTGGAAAAGCCTCTGGGACCATTCCAACCATCCCCAGCCCTGCCAGGGCCACCTCTGCCCCTGTCCCCAGGGCCACGTCCACAGGGCTCTGAAATCCCCCCAGGGATGGGCACTCCAAACCTCCCTGGGCACTTCCAGGGCCTGGCCACCCTTTCCATGGGGAAATTCCTGCTTGGTGCCCACCCTGAGCCTCCCCTGGGGCCGCTCCCTCTGCTCCTGTCCCTGATCCCTGGGAGCACAGCCCGACCCCCCAGCTGTCCCCTCCTGCCAGGAGCTGTGCAGAGCCAGGAATTCCCCCCGAGCCTGCTGTGCTCCAGGCTGGTGCTCAGGAGCAGGAAGAGCAGCCCCAGCAGGAGAACACCCCAGCCCTGGGCTGATGGCCACTGCTGCACACCCACGGGAGCCCAGGGCCAGCTGAGCTGGGTGCCACAGACACCTGCACCTGTGCCAGCCCCCAGCTCTCCCCCTGAGCTCCCACCTTGTCCCCCTGGCTCCAGGGCTGCTCCTGCCTGGCAGCTCCGGGCCTTGTCTCCTCTTGGATCCCGCCGAGTGCGTGCACATGGCTGGGAGCAGCCTCCAGAAGCCCATATGTGACACACAGCCCGCAGGGAAGTCCCCGTGCCAGGAGCACGGCTCATTCCTGCCACAGAGCCCGCACGGGGGGCTCTGCCAGGGGATCCACGCTCAGCCCAGCCTCAGGGGACAGGCTGGGTCTCCCTCTGGGCTCAGCCTGGGCTTTTGGGGGTGATCTCTGTGTGCCCTGAGCTCCACAGGTCCCGCCTCCAGCCCAGCCAGGACATGGGGGGACGCGTCCCAGCCCGAGGGTCCCGTGGCCAGCAGCAGCAGGGGACATCCAGCTGTGCCCTGCCAGCAGCCACAGCCCAGCTCGGGGTTTGTCTCCCTGCTCCCTGGGATGACACACACGGCAGACTTGACTCCAGCTGGCCCCATTGTATTGGATCCACAGTGACAGACAACAGGAGCCAGAAACTTTTTGTTCGAGTGGAGCCAGCAGATGTGACACTGAATAAACACAGACAGTCAATCTGCTGAGTAAGAAGGTATCGTTCATATAAATAACATACATCTAATCCTGCTTCCATTTTAAACCCAAATATGGGAATGCAAGATGCTCTGCAGATCCAGGCTCTGAACAATGAGATAAAGCAGGAGCAGATAGCAGGCAGCCCCTTCAGAGCTCTCCTGACTTCTGCTTTCCCTTGGAATTGTCATCAGCCCTTCCTGCAGGAAGAGCTTCCCACAGGGTGTTAACCCTGAGTCCAGGCTGATGTCAGGTGGGATGAGTTCACCTTATCAAAATATCTGCTGGCCCCCATGGACCTTAATTACAAAGCAATTAAAAGCATTATTCCAATCATTTTACCCTCCCACATCCCCAAGCCAGGCCCTGACCCCTCGAGGGGCAGCTTGGGGACAGGGCTGGGTGGCCCCTGCACTGCCACACTTCCCACTTCTCCGAGGAGTTTGCAAATTTGCAGCTGCCAGGAGATGATTTCATTAAAGATTTCAATGAGATGAATGAGCAGCCACCAAAGCTGCCCTTGCCAGGTTTCTCAGCACTGCCAGGGCCCAGGGTGGTAAAGGCACAGCAGCACCCAGTGCCACCCCCGAGGATCCCCTCCCCTGAACCTCTGAAACACGAGGAAATTCCAATTGTGTTCAGAATCTGCTGCACTGAAAAACAAACGAGAAAGGGACGAGTGTCACCAGGACTGGTCACCCTCAGCATCTCTCAGTTCCCTGCATCCCTCCTCAGAACAGCAGCAGCATGAGATGATGGAGCACACAGCCATCCAAAAAAGGATGGAGAAAAATGAGGTATTGCCACATTTCCCAGCATTTTCCATGGGATTAACCTCCATTCCCATTAGACACTCATTTATCTACTCTTTTTTCCCATTTGCCAACAAGCTCCTCGAGCCAAACTGGGATTTGTTTGTTCCCTGGGAGCCCCGGGCCCGGGAGATGCAGCCATCTGTCAGTGGGAAGGAGCTCCCTGCACACGGCTGGGGCTCGGCAAACCCTTCCTGGGGCTTCATTTGGCCCCTCAGTTATCAAAGGAAAGCAAAAAATAGCTTGGGGTTCTGCATCTGCACAGCCCAGTCATTGTAAGCACACACAGCAGAGCGAGCAGGACGAGCAAAAAGCAGATTTTGTGCCCCAAGAAGTGGCCCAGGTGATTATTTTGTGGCTATTTTGCCAAGAGACTTCTCCAGGGAAAGGGAACTCGTGGGGACACAGGTGCTGCAGGTCTCCTGAGGCATCCCTGCCATGGAATTCAGACTGCCAGAGGAAATGACAGAGGGCACTGCCCTCCCTGCAAAGCCCCCAGGCCATTCCTGAAGTTCAGCCCCAGGGATGGACACCAAAGCTCCCTGCTTTGTTGAGGTTCACTCTGAAACCCAAAACTGCTCAATTTTGACCCAGGATAAAACTAGGCCGCTCAGACTTTGCACTTTTTATTCCCTGGGTTTCCCCTTCTTGATAAAAAAAGATAAAATAAAAAGGAAAAAGCAGCTGCCCTTCACTGAAAATCCAAAGTTTTCTGGCCAAAGGGCAGAATTCCAGCTCAGGAGCAGAACTGTTCCTCCCCAAGGGCTGCCCAGCAGCACCTGGAAATGCAGGGGCAGGATCCCCAGAGCCTGCTACAAACAGGGACCAAGAGCAGCCAGGATCTCCTGGGGAGCAGCCCCTGCACACCTGCCCAGCCCCTTCCCTCCTGCACACACCTGAAACTGCTCTCTCATCCCCTCACCTGCACCTTTGCCATCAACACCTGCAGGAATTCTCCTCCTGAGAAGACAAAATCAGTGGCAATTTTGCCAAAAACCGGTTCAGGGCGTGCCCAGCTGGCAGAGGGGGCTGGGGAGCCACTGGTTCTGTTCTCACCAGCACTGGTTGGGGCAATCAATCACCTGTGAGACACAAACCCACTGGAAACACGGGTTCATTACTTCTGCTGCTCACAGCAGAGATTGTTTTTCATCTCCAGCTGTGTAATAGGCAGTCCTTTCCAAAACAGAGGTGTGCACACATTACCTCAGTCACAAAGAGAGTGCGGGGGTCGATGATGTCCAAGAAGTGCCTGAATCTGCCATAAAATGAAGTCTGGAAAACAGGAGACACAAAAAACAAACCCATGTTCAGTGAGAAATTGCCTTTCGGGGTTTATTTCCTCTGCAGAATGAAGCATCAACTGAAAAGAAATAATAATACAGGAGGTCTTCACTGGTAATGTGGGCTAGGAAAGCCAAAGCACTGCAGGATTCCCTGGATCCCTGAGGAGCAAAAGCCTCCTCAGCAGCTTCTGCCTGGAGTTATCCCTGCACAAACACAGCCAGCCTGGGTTTTTCCCAATGTGCCACCAAGAACGAGCCCAACCAGCCCAGGCTGCTCAGGGCTCCACCCAAGCTGGCCCTGAGCACTTCCAGAACCAGGAAAAGTCTGGAAGAAGGGGAAAGGATCTGTGAAACAGGAGGGAAAGGTCACGGGCAGCTCCAGAGGAAAGGAGAAAAGGAGGCTCAGTACTTGGAGAAAATAAAAATATCCGTGGAATTGGTACCAACTCCAAGCACCTGGCCATGAACTATTGATGGCTTTGGAGCCCTTGGGATACATGGATGCCATCACCCCAACTCCAGCTGGATTCCATGATCCAGAGGCAGGTGAATTCCAGAGCCTCAGTGGGCACAGGGCAGCCCAGAGCCCATTGGGGGTGTGGAGCGTGGCCAGGGACACCACGGAGCTCTGGGATCCTGGGAATTCTCCATCCTCACGTGGCCCATCTCCTGCTGGGCTGTTCTGCAGGAATGGGCTATAAATAAAGGCCTGGAGCGTGGATGGAGCAGCGGGAGCGGCGTTTAATCACTGCTGGCAGCTCTTCCCAGAACGTGCTGCTGCTGCTTCCCTGCCCACCCTGCCCTGGATCCCACAGAAATCTCTGCCAGGGCCAGCCCAGGCCACTGCTGGCCACCACCCACCCCTCTGCAGCCTGTCCTCACAAACCCCCGTGGTTCTGCCACGTTCTGCACCAAAAACAAGAACCCCCAAAGGAACAGAAGAGCTCCACGCAGCTCCAGCAGAAAAGCACAGCGGTTTTTAATTAGCACGCCTCTAATTAACGCTGATTCTGGCACTTTCGAGCGGTTTGGAGCTTGACATTTTGCTGCCTCCCCTTTATTTTGGGGGTGAGGATCCCTGCAGATGCCAGCTCTGCTGCCCAGCACTTGCCAGGGGCGCAGGGGACGTGAGCAATTCCTGACTCAGCCCACCCACCCCTGAGCACTCCCACGGAGCAGCAGCACAGCCCTCGCCCATCCCACAGCTGGAATTCCTGCCACACGGTGGGAATGGCTGCCCCAGACAACAGCAGGATGCAGGGATGGAAAATCCGAGCAGCCCTGACTTCCCCACTGCCTTCATCACAGTGACACACTGAGACAAGCGACGTTACATGGAATTAAATGAAATTAACTGGAATTCAATGGAATATCAGCGGTTTACACCCACTTGACCAAGGAGCAAATGGCAAGGGAGGACGAAGGAGGCCTCAGGTTCAAAGGGGCAGCATAGAAATGCCATTTAGAATCACCCATTTCCCATTTCCCAGCTGGTCCCATATCCCAGGGTTAGGGTTGGGCTGGCACTGAGCTCCTGCCCTGCTCCTGCCTGGCCAAGCTCAGCAAGGCCCAGCTTAAGGGCAGGTTTGAGCAGCTCAGCCCCATCCTGATGTTATCCCAATCTCCCATTCCCTGCTCCTGGTGCTGACTCACACCTGCAGCTCAGCCAGGGAGCTGAGAGTGCCCAAATCCTGAAATCTGGGAATGGTTGGGATGGAAGGGACCTCAGAGCCCAGCCAGGGCCACCCCTGCGGTGGCAGGGACGGCTCCCACTGTCCCAGGCTGCTCCAGCCCCAGTGTCCAGCCTGGCCTGGGGCACTGCAGGGATCCAGGGGCAGCCACAGCTGCTCTGGGTACCTGTGCCAGGGCAGGAAGCAACGAGGGATTTGTTTTGAGGTGGTGCTGCCTGAACTTGTCCATTCTGTGGTCAGAGAACACCAAAACCATCAGGGAATCTCAGCCTGAACAGGTTTTCCCTGGATTTGTTGAACTCTGATGAGTCAGGGCCTCATTTCCCCACACCAGGAGCCCTCTGAGACCCAGCTCAAACAGAACCAGGTTAAACCCAGAGCCACGAGGGCTCATTTGGCTCAGGTAGAACCAGGTTAAACCCAGAGCCACGAGGGCCCATTTGGCTCAGGTAGAACCAGGTTAAACCCAGAGCCACGAGGGCCCATTTGGCTCAGGTAAACCCAGAGCCACGAGGGCTCATTTGGTTCAGGTAGAACCAGGTTAAACCCAGAGCCACGAGGGCCCATTTGGCTCAGGTAGAACCAGGTTAAACCCAGAGCCACGAGGGCTCATTTAAGTCCCACAGAACCAGGTTAAACCCAGAGCCACGAGGGCTCATTTAAGTCCCACAGAACCAGGTTAAACCCAGAGCCACGAGGGCCCATTTAAGTCCCACAGAACCAGGTTAAACCCAGAGCCACGAGGGCTCATTTGGCTCAGGTAGAACCAGGTTAAACCCAGAGCCACGAGGGCCCATTTAAGTCCCACAGAACCAGGTTAAACCCAGAGCTGCTCCCTCCCCCTGCAGGGCCTGGCCAGCTCTGTCCAGCTCCTGAATAACAAACATCCTTTGTTCCCTGCACTGCAGCCACGGGACTCGGAGTTTTTCCCGTTCAGATGATGTGGAAAGCTGCCTCACTGCTTGGCTTCCCATCAGCCAGGTCATTCCCTGCTTCCCAGTTTATTCTCCTGACTAGAAGCTGAGGGAATTTTTTCAGTTCAAGATTGGTTTTCACAGAGCTGTTTACAAGATACAGGAAAAAAAACCCAACAACAAAAAGAAGCCCCAGCAATTCCCAATAATTTAGAAATTTTGGAGAAATTCTTCCTGTGAGGGTGGGGAGGGGCTGGGCTGGAATTCCCAGATTTGCTGGGGCTGCCCCTGGATCCCTGGCAGTGCCCAGGCCAGGCTGGACACTGGGATTGGAGCAGCCTGGGACACTGGGAGCTGTCCCTGCCATGGCAGGGGTGGGATTTGGGGTCCCTTCCAAGCCAACCCAGCCTGGACCTCCATGATCCAAAAAAGCAAAAGCTGTCAGGAGATGGGAATGGGATGAGAGGACGCAGCCCCTGCACACAGGAACAGCTCAGTGCCCTCTCTGCCAGCCCAACCCAAATTTCCCTGAGAGCTGAGATGGTTCCCTTCTCCCAGGCTCCTTTCCAGCCCTGCTCTCATCCTCATGCCAGTCACGGAGCCTGCGAGATGCCCACGAGCTCGACCTTCCAATCCCAAATATCCATCCCTGGGCTTCTCCCCCCTTTCATTCCTGGAGCAGCTGCTGTAGTAAACTGGGAGCAAACTGAAAATCACCAATTTCCCGTGATTAATCGGGGCTATTTTGGGACCACTTCTCAGCAGCCTGCCAGCCAGATGAAGTGCTGGGGAATATTAATTCCCTTCCAGGGCACAGCACGCAGGATTGTCGTGGATCTGGGACCTGGGGTGGAGATCTGGGATGGAGATCTGGGATCTGGGCTGGGGATCTGGGATGGAGATCTGGGATCTGGGCTGGGGATCTGGGATCTGGGGTGGAGATCTGGGATGGAGATCTGGGATCTGGGCTGGAGATCTGGGATCTGGGCTGGGGATCCAGGATCTGGGCCATGAAGGTCCAGCTGATCCCAAGCTTCACAACGAGACCACTCCTGGTAGGCCCCAGTTACCTGAGAGAAGGTAAGAGGTCATTAGCGAGGCGTTAATCACCTCCAGGAGGAAAAGAATTCCCAGGGGCCCGTGCTGGGCAGCCCTGGGGAGGCACAGACAACTTCACCACTTTAATTACAGCCTGATTTTAAACGGGGTTTAATTAAGCCAGAGCAAAAAGCATGCAGGCCTGGGGTGGGGCTGAGCTCAAAACCAGGCTCATGTCATCTTTAAATTAATTAGGAGAGATTTAATCTAAAGCAAACAAAACCAAGCCAATTGAAGCCATTGAGCGAGGGGACTGTGACAGGGCCCAGCCAGGTTTGTGTCATCTCTGGACCTGTCCAGCCTGGGCTCCAGCTGTGCCATCCCTTCGATGCCTTTACTTTGCTCTTCCAAAGTGAAAGAGCCAAGATCCCAACGGGAGAAGCTCCTGCAGCTCAGAGGCACCGTGGGCAGGGCCAGGTGTGCTCCTGGTGGGAGCACGGCCAGGACAGGGCACAGGAACCTCCCAGCAGCAGGAGCTGGGCTTCAAACTCCCAGCACAGACCGACAAAGCCCCCTCTGAACCCAGCCCTGCGTGCTGGAGATGTAAAAAAGCCAAAGCAACAGCAGGAGGACGTGGAGCTGCTGGAATAAACCCAGAGGGGCCCCGGAGCTGCTCCAGGGCTGGAACCCCTCTGCTCTGGAGCCAGCCTGGGAGAGCTGGGAATGTTCCCTGGAGAAGGGAAAATGCAGGGAATGCTGAGAGTCCCTGCAGGGGCTCCAGGAGAGCTGGAGAGGGACTGGGGCCAAGGCAGGGAGGGACAGGAGCCAGGGAATGGCTGCCCCTGGGAAAGGGGAGCTTGGGCTGGGATCTTGGGCAGGAATTCCCGGCTGGGCTGCAATTCCCAGAGCAGCTGTGGCTGCATCCCTGCATCCCTGGCAGTGCCCAAGGCCAGGTTGGGCACGGGGGTTGGGAGCAGCCTGGGACAGTGGGCGCTGTCCCTGCCCATGGAATGGGGTGGGAATGGATGGGATTTAAGGTCCTTTCCAACCCAAAGCAGGCTATGACTCCAAGATCCTTCTCCCTCTTTTTAAGCCAGTCCCTTCTCCACAGGGAGATCCCTTCCAGAGGAGTTCGATCCCATTTCTGGAAGGGAACAATAACCTCAGCTGAGGCAGATCGTCTCCTGCATCCCTATCCTACTGCAAGGTGATCTTGGACAGGGAATCCTGGAATGGTGTGGGTGGGAAGGGACCTTAAAGCTCCTCCAGTCCCACCCCTGGCTTGGGCAGGGACAGCTCCCACTGGATTTTGCCCAGGATGAATGTCTGGGCTCCAGGCACAGGCCCCGGGGCACTGGGCACACACAGCAGGACTGGGGAGAGGGAGCGCTCAGCAAATCCCCAAAGGAAAAGGAATCAAATAAGGAAATAAAGAAGGCGGGGGAAAAAAAGGAGTGTTTCTAACAAATTAGCCCTACTTGTCAGAAAATTAAGCCCTTATCACAAATTCTCAAGCCCAACGTCCTCATTTCTTCTTTCACCTAAAAATAGCCCCGATTCCAGCGGGAGCCGGAGCCTTTCCGGCAGGGAGCAGGGAAAGGTGACTCGGCAGAACGTCACCTGGAGGGGAGGGACAGCAGGGCAGAGGCAGAGGCAGGGACAGGGGGCTCAGAACCCAGAGGGGCTCTGGGCTGTCCCTTCTGCTGCCCCAGATTCTGCCCCGAGCTCTGGCTCACGGCAGGGAAGGGAATTCCTCTGAACCAAACCCCCAGCGCTGGCTCTGCTCCCCGGGCTTTTGTTCCCAGCTCTCCTCGTTCTCCCTGCAGGGATCTCGGGCTGCCCTGAGCCTGTCCCAGCCCCAGCTCCAGGAGGAGGGAGTGCTGGCATCCCACAGACACGGCAGGAATTTCAATCACCCCAGCTCACTGGTCCTGCCCAAAACCACAGCCAAAGCCGAGACCTCAGAAACTGATAAAAGCCTGGAAAGAACAGGCAAAGGCAGGAGGGGAAAGCAGGGAACACCTGGCAGGGAAGGTCTGGGGAATCGCTGATCCCTTGGGAATGTGCTGGGCTCCTCTCCAGTACTGGGGTTTGGAAGGAAACACCAAGGTCAAGATGGGGGAAATAAAGAACTGGAAGAGTCTGGGCCCAGGATGGAGGGGCTGGGATCTCCATGGGCTGGGCTCTCCATGGAATCTGAGCCCAGAATGGAGGGGCTGGGATGTTCATGGAATCTGAGCCTGGGATGGAGGGGCTACGCTGTCCATGGACTGAGCTCTCCATGGAATCCAAGCCTGGGATGGAAGGGCTGGGCTCTCCCAGGCCGTGGTGGGGGTGGGAATGTGGGGTTGCTGCATCCTGAGCCAAGCAGAGCCAGCACAGGATCCATAAACCCTGGAAACATTCCAGCCCCCTTCCTCTGTGACCCCACAGTGCTGTCAGCTTCCAGACTGGGCTGCCCAGCCTTGGGCAGAGGGAGCAGGAGGAAACAGGGAATGTGGGATGAAGCCCACAGGACAGCAGCACCACCACCCCTCCTGCAGCTCCCTGAGCATTTACAGGAAAGGGATAAAACCCCTAAAGCAGAGAAGGGGAGGATGTGCCGCGCTCAGAGCGGCGCCCTGGCAATGCATTCCCAAAGAACCCACTCCCAAAGAACCCACTCCCAAAGAAGCCATTCCCAAAGAACCCATATGGTCCCAAAGAACCCATGCCCAAAGAGCCCATTCCCAAAGAGAACCCATTCCCAAAGAGAGCCCATT
>VWYI01006398.1:0-10519 GCA_013399455.1 Anthoscopus minutus | reverse complement strand
GGACATGGAGTCCCCGGGCCGCTGCCGGGGGCGGGGCCACGCCGGCTCCGCCAGCCAATGGGGGAGCGCTCCGCCCGCGGGGCACCATGGAAAATGTAGTCCCACCTGGGGCGCCGGAGCGAGCGGGGAAAGGGGGGAGTCCAGAGTGGGGGGGGTCTCTCTAAAGGGGACATGGGAAGAAGAGTTTTGCCTTAATCGTGTACTAGATTGGGCAAATAAAATAGACTGGGCACGGAAAGGTGAAAGACCAAAAGCCTATGAAAAACCACCCCAAATGTTATTAAATTTTCATCCCTCATTTCATAAGGAGGACGTGGAAGGGCTGGAGTGTGTCCAGGGAAGGGAATGGAGAATTCCTGAGGGAGCTGGGAAGGGAATGGAGAATTCCTGAGGGAGCTGGGAAGGGGCTCAGGCTGGAGCAAAGGAGGCTCAGGGGGAATTTCTGGCTCTGCACAGCTCCTGGCAGGAGGGGACAGCCGGGGGGCTCGGGCTGCGCTCCCAGGGAACAGGGACAGGAGCAGAGGGAGCGGCCTCAGGGCAGGCTCAGGGTGGATATTGGGAATATTCCTACATGGAAAGGGTGCTCAGGCCTTGGAAGTGCCCAGGGAGGTTTGGAGTCCCCATTCCCGGGGGGATCTCAAAGCCCCGTGCATGCGGCGCTTGGGGACAGGGGCAGAGGTGGCCCCGGCAGGACTGGGGGTGGTTGGGCTGGATGGGCTCAGAGTTCTTCCCCAATTCCAATTCAGCAATCGCATGACTCCGTTCCCTTGCGGAATTGCAGATTCCCGCTTTGGGGGGAGCCCCAGGGGCAGCTCTGACCTTTGGAGCAGCCGATGACAAATGCGGAACGTGGAGCTCAGTGATAACGATTTGTGGAGATAAAGCCAAGGTCGTGCGGGGCTGGGGGCACTGGGGGGCACACGGAGCTGTCTTCGGAATTCTCTTCCCTAGATTAGTGGGATAAGAAGAGTCTGGACCTTCAAATGCCGGCGAAATTGTTTGGAGGATTAGGATCAATTCTCCGAGGAAGAGCTCAGGGACAGCAAACAGAGGGAGATGAGCCTGGAGCAGGGAGGGAGGCAGGGAAGGGCTGGTGGAGGAGAAGCAAAAGGCAGCGGGTGACAGAGCAGGTCAGGAGCAGGATTTCCATCTCAGGAGGAATTGAAAAATATGCCTGAAAAATAAAATCCCTTATTTTTGCTACCTGGGGGAAACTGAATTCCCATTTCTCTGTGGAAATGCTGCTGCTCTGCCCTGTGGCTGCAGAGCCCATCGTGTCCTGCTTCCTTCCCACCTGCAAAAGCAGTGCCTGGGTTTGGGCTAATTCAGCACTGATCCCACTCAGTGAATCCCGGACCTCCTGCAGCTCCAGGTGGGAAAGGGATGGAAAAGGGGCTCTGGTCACGCCTGAAGGGTGAAAAGTGGAATAGAAAAGAGCAGGAAATTGGTATTTTATCATTTCTGTTTGCTTTTCCTGGGAGATATTGCAAAAACCCAGGTGCTGCTGCTGCTGCAGCCTCGGGGTGGCAGCCCCAGCAGCATCTCCCTGCCTGGAATTCCCTGGAATTCCCAGCTGGGCACAGGGACAATGAGGAGCCAGGATCTCGTCTGGGAGCTGCCACCACGGCCCTGCCATTCCTGGGAGCTCAGGGTGTGCTGGCTCCGAGCCCTGCAGGGACATCCCTGGAGCCCCACAGTCCCATCCCAAACCCAGCTCTGGCTCAGGGGCGTTTTCTCCTCCCCAAAGAAAGGGAAAGGGAAAAGAAAACCATAAATAAAATAAAGCCATAAGTAAAAACCATAGGTATAAAACCATAAGTATAAAACCATAAGGATAAAACTGTAAGTGTAAAACCATAAATATAAAACCATAAATATAAAACCAAAAGTATAAAACCATAAATATAAAACCATAAGTATAAAACCAAAAGTATACAACCATTGGGTGGGAAGGGAAGTATAAAACCATAAGTATAGAACCACAAATATAAAACCAAAAGTATAGAACCATAAGGACAAAACCATAAGGATAAAACCATAAGGATAAAACCAGCGCTGCCAAAAGCTTTGGGAGGCTGCTGCCCTTCCCCAAAGGCTCCATCCCAGAGCTCTGCTGTGGATGTGGGTGCTGCCCCAAATTCCTGCCTCCCAGGGAACCCCCTCCCTCCCTCCCTCCCTGCAGCCCGAGCCAGGGAGCTGCTGCAGCCCCCAGTGTTGACACACGAAATGTTTGGTAACAACAGAGGGGAGAGAATCTGTTTATCTCAAACCACATTTGGAGTGACATAAGACTATCACTTTTTTGGTTAAATACCAGAAAGAATATCAATTCTTTGGCTGATATCAATCCCACCAGATCCATCCTGACTGACAACTTGTGTTTCCCTGGTTTGGGGAAGGAGGGGCGCCTGTTTCTCCAGGCAAAACCAGTCTTTTTTTCCAATTTTCTTTTTTTGGGAGGCGGGGAACAACCCCTCAGCCATGGTGTGAGCTCATCCAGAAACTGGGTTTGGGGGCAGGGGTCTGCAGGGGTGGCTCCTGTGAGGAGATCCTGGAGGCTGGGACCCCACAGAAAGTCCCTGCAGGAGCTGTGACCCCAAGGAAACCCCACACTGGAGCAGGGTCCAGGCAGGAGCTGTGACCCCACGAGGGGCCCAGCTCCTGCAGAGCTGCAGCCCAGGGGAGGGAATCCAGAGGGAGAAATCCCTGCAGGATTTGTGAGGAAGGAGCAGCAGCCACAAGGTGTGAGGGACTGACCCCATTCCCTGTCCCCCTGCACCACTTGGAAAGGGGAGGTAGACAATCATGAGAAAAATTGAGCTGGGAAGAAAGGAGGGGTGGGGGGAAAGTGATTTAAGATTTGGGTTCATTTCTAATTACCCTGCTCTGATTTGATTGGTGATAAATTAAACTGAGCTCCTCAATCCCTTTTGCCCATGACTGTCACTGGTGAGTTCTGAGGGATCTCTCCCTGCCCTTATCCCCACATGAGATTTTTCTTGTATTTTCTGTCCCTGCCCAGCAGAGGAGGGGACACCCGTGTCCAGCCAGGGTCTCCCAGCCCAGGAGGGCGTTTGGGGTCCCTCCCCACGGGGGACAGCGGCTGTGGGGCCGGGCTGGCTGCGGGGCACTCCCTGGTAAAGCCAGACTTGGAGAAAAGTTGCTTTGGGCAGCAGAACTCCAGCTTGGAACAACAATCCCAGCCAGCTGGTCCTGCAGGGATGGGAATTGTTGCCACCGAGCCGATGGAGCCAGGCACGGGGCTCAGCACGAGGAAGGGCTCTCAATCCCTCAATCCCCGGCTTTCCCAGCTCCCAGAGCCCGCTCTGCCCCGGCTGGTCCCGGCTGATCCTGGATGGATCCCCTCTCACAGGCACCCCGAGCCCACCGCGCAGCATTTCCCTCCCGAGCCACGCGGGGTTAATGTGATCCCCAGACAGGGGCCGAGCTCCGCAGGGGCTCCTCCAGCTGCAGGAAACATGAACCGGGATTAGAGCTAAGGAAGCTGCTCTGTGGGAGCAGCAGAGTCATTTACAGGGGCTTAGGGGAGTTAATTTTCTTACAGGAAAAGGCTTGAATGGAGAGGAGAGGGAGCTGGGAAGGAAAAGGCTGAGTGGTGGAAGGGGGAGGGATGGGAGAGAGGAGCTGCAGGAGCAGGGCTGGGATCAGTGCAAAGGACAGGGAGGAGCATCAGAGTTCCCGGGAGCACCGATGGAGCCAGGTCCTGTCTCCTCTCTTCCTTTTTCCTTTTTCCTTTTTCCTTTTTCCTTTTTCCTTTTTCCTTTTTCCTTTTTCCTTTTTCCTTTTTCCTTTTTCCTTTTTCCTTTTTCCTTTTTCCTTTTTCCTTTTTCCTTTTTCCTTTTTCCTTTTTCCTTTTTCCTTTTTCCTTTTTCCTTTTTCCTTTTTCCCTTTCCTTTCCTTTTCCCAGTCCAAGCATCCCCAGCCCTGCCACCTCTGTCCCTGTCCCCAAGTGCCACATCCATGGCTTTGAAATCCCTCAGGGATGGGGACTCCAGCCAGGCCAGGCCTGCACAGCCCTTTCCAGGAAGGAATTCCCCATTTTCCACCCTGACCGTGCTGGCCCAGCTCCAGCCCCACACTCCGTGGATGCTCAGGGCACACACAGGTGTGCACACGATTTTCTGAGCCTGAGAGACTTTTCAGCCTGCCAGTGGCTGATCTGTTCCCAAGGGAAAGTCTTTTGGGAAACTTCTCTTTCAAAAACTGATTTTTGTAAATAGGTTTTGGCTCTCAGAACAATGTCACACAGCTGCTCTGAATTTGGTTTTCTCTTGTCCCACCAATGGCACCAGAAGTGCTTCCTTTGGCCACTCATGGTAACCTGTATGGGAACACCTTGCAAACCCCAAATAAAGGCTTTTCCTGCCTCATTGGGATCAAACCTCACTGTTGTGATTTGAGTCCACTCTGCTGTTTCATGTCCAGTAGTGACACCCAGGACACCTGAAAGAATCCAAAACCCCACACCTGAGCCAGGAGCAGTATCTGGGGAGGAACTCGAGGCTCCTGCAGCATTCCCACTGCACAGAGCTGTCAGGCAGGTGGAAAAGCTGCTGGAGGAGTTGGACACCCTCCTCCTCCTCCTCCACCTCCTCCTCCTCCTCCTCCTCCTGCTCCTGCTGCTCCTGCAGCAAACAAACAGAAATGTCACTCAGTGTCCAGGCACCGTCAGCACAGACGCTGTTGTCAGTGAATCAGAAGTGTCTAGGAACAGCTTGAACAACTTTTATTTTTTTTTAAAGTGCTTAAAACGTAAATAACAAGCTCTTTATAAACATTAGTTGCAACTCTTAAAACATGAGACACACAGAACCAATTTCCTGCTGACGTGAAGAACAGGGAAACCAACAACTCCAAAAACCCCCGACCCTTCTCCCACCTGGGGATGTTTTTCCAGGTTTCTAACCCCAAACACGGAGGTTCCTTTCCAGACAAGGCTGAGTCTGCGTCACACTGGAGAACCCACATCCCCTCAGGCTTGTTCCAGTTTGAGGATAAACCTTGGTGGTTCTTCTGGCCCATGCATGGCCAGGAGGACCAGGCAAGGGGAAAAGAAATCATTGGCCAAAGTTCTTGAGAAGCAAAAACCCTGGTGTGGGCTGGCAGCAAAGGCAGAGCACAGGACCCTGCTGCAGCCTCGAGCGTGGGAAACAAACTCCAGGAGAAAGGCAAAGCCACAGGGAATTGTTATGGCTGTGTTTAAAACGGAACACGGAGAAGCTGCTGCTGGCCCAGAAAACTTTTGGGATGCGCTGGGCTCAGCAGACAGGGAGAGAGCAGGAACAGAGCAGGAACGCTGCTCCTGCCCTGGGATCCCACATAAATCACTGAACAGGGAGATTCAGTCACTAAACACGGAGATAAATCCCAGATGGGCAACTTGAGAACGTTTCCCCAATTCTCCTCCTCATCCCCTCCCTCTCTGAGGAAGCATTTATGTCCTCAAAACCATTCCCTTGGGAACGTGGAGGTTTCACATCAGCACTACAGACTCTGCTCCAGCGCTGCTGTGCAGCTCTTATGCACAAACAAAAACTCTGTGGTGAGGGGAAAACCCCACATTCTCAGCACAGCGGGGAAACAAGAACTGAGACAGCTTCCCCAACACAAGGAGGTGCCTCAGGGCTGCTGAGCGCTGAGGACAGACACGAACATCCGTCCCTGCTCCACCCTTCCACAGCCCCTCAGCTCCAGCACCGAGGCAGCTGTGCACAGCTGGGCTCCTGCAGAGGGAGGGCAGGGACTGCAGCGAGCACGTGAGGGACAGGTACTGCTGGAAGGGAGGAGATGGACACAGGTACTGCTGGAAATGACAGATATGGAAGCAGCTATTGCTGGGAAGGCAGGAGGTGAGGGAATAGAACAGGAATTGCTGGAAAGGCAGGAGATGTGGAAGCACNCTGGAAAGGCAGCAATTGAGGGGACAGGAACAAGAATTGCTGGAAAGGCAGCAATTGAGGGGACAGGAATTGCTGGAAAGGCAGCAATTGAGGGACAAGAACAGGAATTGCTGGAAAGGCAGCAAATGAAGGGACAGGAATTGCTGGAAAGGCAGGAGATGTGGAAGCACCTATTGCTGGAAGCAGGAGATGTGGAAGCACCTACTGCTGGGAAGGCAGGAACAGGTATTGCTGGAAACAGGAGGTGAGGGAATAGAACAGCTATTGCTAAGAACAGGAGATGTGGAAGCACCTATTGCTGGCAGGGCTGCACACCTGGCACTGCCTGCTGAGCTCTGAGAGTAACTTCTTATATTCAAGTGCAAAACATTCAGGCTTTTGGAGCAAAACAAGGCAGAGCTGACTAAGGCAGAGGGGGCTGAGGGAGGCGGTGAGACACGACGGGAGAGGAGGGAGAGGTGGGAAGGAGGTGCCATGGGATCCATATAAACATTGGCACTTGTGTGGGGAGCACCAGCACCCATCCCTGCAGGGCACAGGGCCAAGAGCAGGATGTTTGTGGGGAGTGGGAGCCAGAGAGGGGCCCTGGCTCCTGTGGGAGATGTTGGCTCTGCACCTCCCCTGTTAATGCCCTCCTGAGGAATTCCTCTCCCTTTTCCCAGCTCTGCTCTGTGCCCTGTCGCTGTCCCAGTGCTGCATTCCCGCGCCACAGCTCCTCCCTGGCTGCCTGCAGGGACCCAGAGGGGCTGGGGCTGCCGGCAAGGGGCTGGTCCCACGGGCACAGAGGCTCCTGGCACTGTCTGCAACGGGACAAGCACGTCCCCTTGGACATCCCATCGCAGCCCAGGAACAGCCAGGGAGCAGGAACAGAAACCCAGGAGGAGCAGCTGGAGCACTGCAAGCCCTCAGGTGTTTCCCACCAGGGCAGAGGCAGGAAGGAGTGGAAGGTTCTGGCTGGTGCTGTCCTAGGGAACAGATCCTCCTCCTCCTCCTCCTCCTCTTCCTCATGCAGGCTCCAAGGCTTGGACAGGAGCAGAGCTCCTTTTCTCCTGGCCAACACCGTCTGTCTCCAGCTGGATTTTATCCTGGAATCCTCAGCCTGCCCCTCCTGCCCTGTCAGCTCCTGATCTCTGCCTCCACTTCTGAGCTGCTGTGCAGAACTCCTGGAGGGACCCAGGGCACCTGCACAGGTGGTGGTGAGGCTCTGCTGCCTGCAGGTAACAATTAACTCCCTTTTCTTGGCTGAGGAGGAAGACAGAGGAGGAACCCGCCCCAGGCAGGTTGTGTGGGACTGAGAATTGGATTTCAGAGCCTTTTTGGGGTAGGAAACTGCTACTGGCCTATGGCAAAAGGCACCATTCTTCAGTCATGGCCTGTATTGAAGCAAGTGAAGAGCAGGGAGGTTTTAAAAGAGTAACTTTGGGAGACAGAGGAGAGGGAGAAGGTGCCTTTCATGTTGGAATCCCACTCCAGCTGCCTCTCTGCCTGCATGGGTACCTTCTCCAGCCAAAATCCTGGCAGGATGAGTGAGGGAACTGTCCCCTCCCAGGGTACTCCAGATCAGTCCTTCAGCCAGGTAAGTCAGAGCCCTTTGGGTGGTCACTCAGGGGTCAGCAGTGGACAGAGCTGCCCCACAGCCCCCAAGGCTGGGCCCAGGCCTGGAGAGCTGATCCCAGTGCGGATGGGATGGGGGGAGCAGGCTGGGCACTGCCCTGGGTTTGGGAATTTGGGCTGTGCCAGGCATGTTTGGGATGCCTGACCCTGCAGGGGCCCTGCAGAGGGGTCAGAGCCCCAGGCCTCGCTCCAGGGGCGTTTTCCTGCTGTGCTGGGACAGAACAGGCAGAGGCAGGGCCAGGCAGCTGTGAGCAGCCATTCCTGGGAATGCTGGGAGCCATTCCTGGGAATACTGGGAGCCATTCCTGGGAATACTGGGAGCCATTTCTGGAGTGCTGAGTGGAAATTCAGCGTGGGTTCTGCACTCCTCAGTCCCTCCAGCCCCGTGCTGGCTGGGGGGAAGCAGAGGATCTCCTGCAGCACTCCTGGGGCACAATCCCACATTCTCTTTCCCACGTTCCTGGGCTGGGCAGTGCCACCCTGGCACGGGGCTGTGACAGAGCCAGCGTGGCCCAGCCAGGCTGTGGCACCAGCCCAGGCCCTTGGGCTGCAGCGCTGCCCCTTTGTGCAGCCCTGCCCGGGCTCAGGGAGCAGCACAAACTGAGCTGGCCCCTCACCCTTCACTGGGGCAGCAGGGGCAGAGGTGTCCCACAGGCTCTGCTCAGGGTGTGCTGGGGGAGCCTCACTGGGGCTGAGTGTCCCCAGTGTCACCCACCAGCCCAGCAGCAGCCAGGGGACACCAGCTCGGGGGACAGAGGAGGAGTGTGGGCAGGGGAGCAGCAGCAGCAGGATCAAGTCACAGGGAGATGGTTTCCAGCCCTCAGATGTCCAGGGGTCACTTAAAGCTCAGGCAGGAGGAGTGCCCGGGGGTGGCACTTGGTCACAGTGGAGGCTGGTGGGGAGGGCTCTGCTCCTCCCCATAGGGTGCTGAGCCCACCACCCTACAGCTCCCTGGAGCTGAGCTGGGGAAGCTGGGGCTGGGAAGGAGCAGATGGCCCTTCCTGCTAACTCTGGGGACAGGAGCCACTGGCAGCCCCGGGTGAGAGGAGGGGGTGTGGGGCTGGCAGCGAGGTTGCTGGGGCAGAGCTGGGCTGGGGCTGCTCGGGGCACTCACGGGGCCTGGCCCCCGCCCAGCGGGATCTGCAGCAGGGTCGGGGACTGCTCCATGATGCGCACCAGCAGCTGGTCGATGTAGTTCTCCAGCTCCTGGATGTGCTCCTCCTTCTTGCTCAGCTCACCCTCCTTCTGCAGCAGCAGCTGGATCAGCTCGTCGTGGGTCAGGTGATAATACTTGGCTGACTGGTCCTGCTGGGCAGGGTCCTGCTGGGAACCAAGAGGGACATGCAGGGACTGGAATTAAAACCTCTGCTCCTGGGAACGTTTGCAGGATGCAGCAGCAGCCAGAGCACTCCTACTTTCCATGGGTGTCTTTCCAAGCTGGAGAGGCAGGAGCAGCACAGGGGACCCACAGAGAGCTGGTGTGCTCACAAAGCCCCAGCTGAACTCCCTGCAGCACCCACAGGGCTGCTGAGAGCAGCAGGGCTGTGCTTGTCCTTCACTCAGGTGAACCCGAGCAGTGCTTCCCACGTGACACTGGGGAGTAAAACCGAGTGGGGTGGAGGAGTCACCCTCAGAAGACCCTCTGTGTCCTCAGGGGTATCCCAGCTGCCTTGCTGGCCCCAGCACAGCAGTGTTTGGAGTACATCCAGGCCAGCAAACCTCCAGGGAGGACCTTCCCTATGCCAGGATGAGGAACCCTTCACAGTATCAGTCAGGCAGCTACTACACCTCCACATCTTGTGGAGACCAGGTTGGACAGGGCTTGGAGCAGCCTGGGATAGTGGGAGGTGTCCCTGCCCATAGCAGGGTGGCCCTGGATGAGCTTTGAGGTCCCTTCCAACCCAACCCAGCCCATGTTTCTACAAGCAGGGATTCACCCCACACTGCTCAGTAACACCCCCAAAGCAGAGCAGGTGATGGCAGGACGATGGGCTGAGGAGGTGCAGAGCCTGTGGGGTCACAGGAGAAGGGAGCAGAGCAACCAGAGGCTGGATCCACACAGAGCCCATGGCAGGACCCTGCTCTGCCTCACCCCTGCAGCCACCAGCACACCTGGGGCAGCTGTGGCACGGCCTCACTCGGGGCTGGCTCCTACCTTTACCTTGGGGTCGGCTTTGTCGGGGTGCGAGGCCGGGGCCAGGGGCTGGACGCTGCTTGTGGTCACCATCTTCAGCCTCTCCAGGCCATTGCTCAGCGCCGAGCTCAGGCTGGCCCTGGGCTGCTGCCTCCTCTCACTGCAGCCCTCCTGCACTGCATTCAGGGGCTTCACGGGGTGGGGGCTGCGGGGAAAAGGGGGGACAGTCAGCACCCCCAGCTGCCCCTCTCCTGGCACCAGCCAGGAGGCTGAGGAACAGCTGAGCCCCGGTGCCTGCGCTGCCCAAAGCCCCCCTGCGCAGGGCAGGGCAGGGCAGGGCAGGGCAGGGCAGGGCAGGGCAGGGCAGGACAGGACAGGGCAGGGCAGGGCAGGACAGGGCAGAGCCCCAGGCAGCAGATAAGGAACCCAGTGCAGGTGTTTGGCTGAGATACTGGTGCCCACACCTGCACTGCCCAGGGGGACAAACACAGCTCCAGGGGGATCAGAGGTGCTGCATCCACTGCCCAGAGCAGCTTAGTGCTGCCCAGGGACCCCAGGTTAGTCTGGGCCACCACTGATGCTCCAGCACAAGAAGTGAATGTCACCTGCCTGAAAGCCACCACAGAATTTGTCTCCCTTTATGAGGCCAAAAGGAGGGTGAGGAGCCAGTTAAAGGGGAATTACATTTTCATTTATTTTTGGCTCACTTTTCACCCAAGAGGTTCTTTCTGGGATTGGAGAAAGTCCAGTTCCTTCTCAGCCTGATGGAAAGAGAAGTGACCTGATGCTCCCTCCCTGCAAGGGGCAGGCACAGCTGTGCACCATCCTTGAGATGGAAACATCCAAACTT
>VWYI01006397.1:282532-327830 GCA_013399455.1 Anthoscopus minutus | reverse complement strand
GCTCTGACCGTCCAGTGCACAGAGGGAAGAACAAGGGCACTTAGGGAGAGATGTCAAATCTCCTCTTTCAGGGCTCCTAATTAGAGGTAACAAGGCACCATCCTTTTGCTGCCAGAGTGATGGGTTTTCAGGCAAAGTAGCAGGGAAAGGAAATTTCCTGGCTGTAGGGAGTTGAGTGTCTCACACAGCTGATTTTTCTTTGTTATTGGGTGTTGCTCTGACCCCTGTCCATACAGGCAGAGCTCCAGCAAGGATCAATTAGCTGCTCAGCTGAGCATAAAAGGGAACATTAGTGTGGCCTCAGGGATGTGTAGGAAAATTACCCCAGAAAATAAATGTTGCAAAGGAAGCAATTCTACCTGCTGATAAAGTAACCCTGGCAGTAGAAAGGAGCCTTGCTTCATTCAGGGACACCTGAATTTCTTCCAGGGTGCCTTGCAGCTCTGGTAGTAGATGGAAGGAGCGATCTGTGCCTAGCAGAATTATTTCCTTCCTGCCTGCTTTGGTAAGGCATAAATCTCTCCCCTGTTACCTGAGGTATGTCTCCTCATTGGATAAGGGAGCCCTTCAAATCAACAGCAACATTCATTTACTCTCTATTTCCATGTGCCCAGTGACCAGTCCCAGGTCATAGTGAGCTGTCCCTGTCGGCAGTTCCCACCTCTAGACCCTTGGGCTGCCAAAGGAGATGCCTGTTCCCTGTACCACCTTCCTAGATTAAAATGAAGGGCTCCTTATCCATCAGGGCACAGCATCAAATGGAATCTAGTCTGGTATTTCCACAAAGCACTGCAAGAAGAGGGAAAACTGTAATCACATCCTCCCCATCCCTCACTTTTCTCCTCTTTTCTCTGTCCTGTTCTCCAGCACTTCCACCTTCCTCAACAAATCCTGTACAGCATCTCCAATGGAAATCATTACCCTAAGGGAAAATGGGATACACTCCCTGAGGATGTCCAGTGTCTCTGGCAGCAAGAGTTTCTCTCCTCAGCCTGACCTCAAGAGCCTGGGAAGGCCCCTTGGCTTAGGGCCTCTTCATTGGCAGAGGTAATCTCTCCCTCCCCATAGCTATGAATCTGGAGGATGATTCAATCTCTGGAGACTTGGTTCAGTCCAGCCCAAAAAAATGCAACAAAAAAATTCCTGCACTAGAGTCCTGCTAGGGATGAAATCTGATGGGATTAAGAAGTTACCTGTGCAAATTTTGCTGATGCTGCCCAGGGGAAAGGTAGCAGCAAGCGATCTTGTGAATTCCTGCCAACCCTGCTCTCTGTGATTTACCTGCTGCTGGTACCCAGAGCCAGCATTAACGGCCACCAGCATGGCACTGATCTACCTGGTCATGAAAGGCATAGGCAGGGGGAAAAGGAGATGAATGAAAAGCTGTGCTTGAATTGCCAGAGGGTCTTTCTTTGTCCTCCTCTGCAAGTGTGGGCACTGAAGAGTTTGCTAGGAGGAGTCCTGTCTGGTGTGTTCTTAGCAGGAGGGAGTGTGAACATGGGAAGGGATAATTTTCCTTTCAGCACCTGAACCTACTGGTTTTCCAGTGAATGTTAAATTATGTTTCTGCCTAGGAAAGTTTTTTAACTTACCTGAAAGATTTCAATGGAATACAAGGAAGTAAATCCTGCTCTCCCTCCAACCTTTTCTTTTCTTTAGCATTTACAAATTTCTGTGCACTTCTTTCTCTTACAACTGTATTAGGTGCTTCAGTTAGCCCCAGGGTGAAAGATGCTCCTCTTTTTATAAACCTTTTAGATTGTTTAAGCAATTTGTTCCAAAGGCTTAATGCAGTGAATGAGGTTTTGTTTCTTGTCTTCTTCCCCGGTGGTGCTCTGATCATCCTTTTCATCAACTTATTTCTTAGTTCAAATGAAGTGAAACGACATGGGAAATAAGCTGGGATCTCTACATTGTTCATAATTGATTTGATACAAATATTTGATAGTTCTGAAACTTAGTCATTTGAGCAGATTGCGAAGTATTTCTCAATACTCACACAGAAACTGATTTTTTTCCCTTCAGAACTGCCCCTCTTGAGAGCTATCACTCCTAAAGTTTCAGCAAATTGACACAAAACTTTCAGAACATAACTTAGCAGGGTGGTTTTTTTCATCTATTTTTTCATCTAGACTGTCTTTCAAGACTTGAATTTCTCATTAAATTACTTAAGACTTTTGTCGTGATCCAGTTTCTGAAGAAATGTTATTTGTTTACTCTGTTCTATTGAAGGGGTTTTGCTGTTGGTGAGAGGAGAACTGCACTAATTAGGAATTCAAAATAAATATTTTTTGCAAATGGTTTCCCAATAGAAATGATATGACTAGGGAGTCTGGCTCATGAGGGAAATTAGATGCATTCTCCAAAGGAGAGCTCCCATGTGACTCTCAGGCAGTTTCACCAAATAATTGTATTTCCATATACTCCTACAAAAATCAAATAAAGATTTTAATTTCACCAACATTCTCCATTTTTGGGCAATTTTCATTATGACAGCTTCCAATAGGAAAAAAAAACCAAAACAAAAACCAAAACATTTTCTGTGGGCAAGGCAAATATGAAATTTTTGAGCGGGCTGATGTGCTAGAAATAAATGTGAAATCTTCTCATGACAGGCAGGAATTATTTTCAGCTCCCTGGTCCTCCAGTTAGGTGATCACCACCTTCCTGCTGTTTAAGTCAAAAGGAGATATTATATCTCTGGGAGAAAGTCACCCCTGTGGCCAAATAAGTTTTTCAACTTACAATGATCTATTAAGTAGGGTAATATTTTACAATACATATATTTCACAGAGTGTGTGTTGTAAAAGAACGACATGTGGATGTACATATAACAATCTTGAAATTATCTCTCTTGGTGGAGATTTACTTCAAATGAAGGAAAGCTAAACATTCATAGGCACAGTTAGCTGCTGTGGATGCTGGTCCAGAGTCTGGAGTGGCTGGTGGCTGTTGTGAAGCTACGAGAGACATTTCCTGCTCTAAAAACCTTTCAGGCAAACTGTGCCTGGAACCCTGATCATTGTATCAAGTGTCATCATTGTGCCATTATTAGGGATGAGAAATGTCAACACAGGGAGGTGATGTGAGCAGGAGTACACCAAAATTCAGTGGCAAAATAGGGACCCTGGCCCAAAGACACACAGCAGATGTGCAGTGTGTACCCACCAGAAGGCTGCTGAGGAGGCAGAGCCCCACTTCATTTTACTTCAGAAGAGAAATTAGCTGAAATTATAGATTCTAGCTGTATTTAAGGAAAAATACTATATTATAAGGATATTCAAGCACTGGAATGGGTTGTCCAGAGAGCTTGTAAAATTTCTGTTCGTGGAGAAGTTCAAGTCCCAACAGGACAAAGTCCAAAGCACCCTGGTTCGAATTCACAATCGACCCATTCTCCAGAGGTTTCCACCAAACTGAATGAGCTTCTGATCTTGTCCAGCATGTTAAACTCACTGCTCTCCTGGCTCTTCCCTTTTTACTTTTTTTTTTTTGTCTGTGCTTTTTCTCTGCCTGTGCTTGGGTTTCTAGATAGTAGGACAGGACAAGAGCTGGGCCAACAGGTTTGTGCAGAAAGAAGAAATATTTGCTTATTTCTGCTGCAGCTGAAACCACATCATAACACAGTTCCCCTTTCATTGATAATCAAGAAGAGGCTGCACCAGGTACACAAAACTGGTGAGTTGGTGAACAAGCTGCTGTCAAATGGATTTGTACTATTGGTAATTATGGTTGTGACTGATGAATTGAATGAATTCTGCTTGTAAAATTGAGACAGCTTCTGGCAAGCACATCACAGGCATGTCATCATCTTCTGCACTGTAGAGAGTGTTACAACTGGCAGCAAAGGTAAGCAGTACACCACTGCATAGAAAAAGGGCTTGACTTGCATGAAGCCAGGAAACCAGAAAAGGAGGAAAATAATGCTCATTCTACTGGAACAAAACCAGAGAGGAGCTGGAGAAGTTGCCCACACTGTGCACCTTTGCACCACAGCATAGAGAAGGTGACATCACCTACAGTGGCAAATTACAGACTCAGAGCTGTGTTCCTGGTGCTCATTACCACTCACAGGCAGGGAGGGCACAAGGGAAGCCTCCTGAGGCTGGTAAGGCCACAGGGCACACAATGGCTTTAAATGGAAGCAGGGTAAACTTGGATTAGAAAGAATTAAGTTTTTTATGATGAGGATGGTAAAAAACTGGAACAGATAGAGGTTGTAGATGTCCTGTTTTTGGAAACATTCATGGTAAAGCTGGACAGGACTCTGAGCAACATGGTCTCAGTGAAGATGACCCTGCTAATTCCAAGGGTGTTTAGATAGGTGGTCCTTAAAAGTCCCTTCCAACCCAGACTGTCCTATAACTCTATAATGTAGTCACTTGCCAGAAACTTTTCCCTTGATAAAAATCCTCTCTCTCAAGAGGATTTATCCCTTGCAAGAGGGAAATAACAGTGGGAAGTCATCACCATCCCAAATTATCTTCTAACACCTTTAGTGATGCATCCTTCTGTGGCCAGCTCCTTCAGCACAGTCTGCTGTAAACACCCTACTCACGTGCAGCTCAGAGCCTGGCTTCTGCTCCCTGATCCATGCCACTTCTCAGGCCAGCACACACTGTGAGTCCTGAAATTAAACAGATCACTCACAACTGGCTTTCTGTGGAGTAGCTGGGCTTAAATTGGCTTTCCCAGAGTGTTCAGCCCAGCGTGCTGCTGGCTTTTGCAGGAAATGAGCCGAAACGAATTCCTGGTATTTTGAAATGAAATCCAGCTTTTGAACATTTGCAGGAAGAAATCAGGGATGGCTGAGCTGCTCAGGAGTACTCTGGCATGCTTGAATCTATGCCCTGCAGTCCAGAGTTGGAAGCACCCACAGCTCCCTTGAGGGCATCAGAGATGGGAAAAAGTAGATCTGCACAACTTCAGCTTTGGCAGTAACCATAATGGCACAGATCAGGGACTTTGATCCTTTGATGGGGAATATCAACCACATCCCAACCCTTGGCACATGCAGCTGCTAAGACTTCAACTTCCACAGATGGGAAGTAGCACACTGTGTTACAGCTGTTGTTTTGGTGCCACACACTTTAGGCAGTGTGAGGATGGGTAATGTGCATGAAGGCAGGAACATGTCAGGAGCACATTGTGCAGCCAGCTGTGGGAGGTGAGTTTATGACTCAAAACCGTGGATAGCTCAGGCTATAAAATACCCAGGATTTGGGGTTTTTTAAAACTAAAGGTCCATATCTAATATAAAATGGAGAAAAGCTTTTTTACCTTTGCAGAAGATGGCTGCACAGCAAAGGGGCTCCTGCAAGAAAGAGTTTGGTGCTGAAAAACAGAGAGATGACCAGCTTTTTTATCTGCCCCCATCTTTCCCCTTCTTGTCCAGCCTTGGGCCTTTCCTGATTAGCTCTGCAGGACTAAAAGCTCACTTTTGAGCATTGTTATTACTGCCCTACTTACCCCTGTGGAAAAAATCAAAATGCACATCTATGGCTTGGCTTTTGGACTTTTCCTTATGGCAAGCTCAAGAGAAGTCACGTTGTTCTCTGCTTATCGGATAGGATGCACCACAAAGGCAGCTTAGAAAGTGAGTGGGGCAAAAAGCTGAAACAGCACCCAGTTGTTTCTGCACAGAGACAGAAGCCACAGGGCTGGAGGGGGTTCCACAAGGGATGAGGCATCAGCAAGAGGGGCAAGAGAAGGTGCAAGAGTGTGGAGCAGTCACTCAGCTGCGGGAGCTCAGGGCTACATGGAGAGCTGCAAGAACAGAACAACCCACGCCTTCCTGTAGCTGTGGAAGGTCCCACCCACATAAACATCCCTGACCTTCCAGTGGAAGGCTGGATGATCCAATTTGCAGTGAGAATGTAATTCATTAGAAGCAGGAAGGAAAGAGGACACATCATCAATTTGATGGAAATAACATGGTTTTTAAGGTGCTGACATGAATCACAAATTGCATGAAATTTGTTCAGTAGAACTGGGTAGGTCAGAGTGATTCAGATGTTTCATTTCACCTTTTCTTTATGCAAGTGCATCCATTCTTCTCTTTGAAAGGAGACTTTTATTTCATATTTTAAAGGAATAATAGAAAGAGCTAAATAACCTGAAAGTTATATGAACTATTTTATCAAGACAAATCCAAGGGGTCCAAGGTATAATGAGCACTTGAATAACAGCATAAAGCACTTATTTTACCTCAGCAGTGACCCCAACACACCAGGCTCCCCAGAACAACATGGACCAGGGCCCTGAAATATGCTGCCCTGCAGAAAATGTTCTGGTTTGTGCCAATGAAATGAGAGCATTAGTGCATGAAGCTTGCAGAGATGGAAGAAAAATCCCTCAAAAGAATGAATGCTGTATGACAGCCAGAGGCAGAACAAAATCTCATTCTCTATTCATCACTATGAGTCTATTTTCTATGAGCTAATACTGGCTCAGGTAATAATTAAAAGAGGTGGGAGGGACAGAAAAGCTTCCTCTTCTTCCTCTTCACAAAGCAAAGAAGTTTACAAATTGTGGGGTATCTGTTTGTAACAAAAGCAGCACCTTAGGCTTGTGATCATCTCTACACGGTTTTAATTTTGAAATCTAATTAAGCAGGAACTTATCATTGCTATCATAATTGCAAATTATTTATTTGCAATTAATATATCAAATATGGTTTTCATTTCACTGTATCACTTCAGAACAAAAAGCAATTGCAAACCATCTGCCTTCCATTTGAAGCTCTTGGAAAAAAACTCCCCTAGGTCTGAGAGGAGCAATACTTTCAAACCCATCCCAGCTGACACTCTGACACATTCTGCATTGGGCAGAACTAAGCACACCATCATCCAAAGGCCAAATGTTTCCATCAATATGAGAATTAAATAATGTGAAATCAATGCCACACTGTAAAACTTCTATCTCCAAGAAGATTTCCGTCAGGTCCAACCTACAGCTGGCCAGGGGTTCACTCCTCAAACCTGCACTTAACACTTGCATATGGCATTATTCAGTTTCCTTCCTGAACAACACGAGAGGAACACCTATGTTTTCCCCAAGGCAGTGATTCATGATCCCATCTCTCCTACTGCAGCTGCTCAAGAGTGACAAGCACCCAAAAAGGAGCAGAGAGGGAAAAGCAAGAGGTAGAAAGGTTGTGAATTCCTGTTGGGTTGTGTTTTCCAGCAGTCCTGATTGAAAAGTAATTTCTCTCCATAAATTGGAAACACAATTGTGTGGAGAAAGATGTGTTCAGAAAGAAAAGCCCATGTCAGAGAGCTTGAACCATTTTTCAGTAACTTCTTCATCTGATAGTCTCCAGAATCAATCAGAAAAAAAAAATTTCAGCTCCAGCTTTTCTCTGCACAAATGTCTCTAAGATTCCTGTGAACTGTCAGCATGTCTGACTTAGTCAAGGAGAAGCAGAAAAACTTCTAACCAAAGACATCAAGTGTTCCTATTCCCTGTATGTTTAACTCCTCTGATTACACACTCAAGGCTGAGGCTCTGAGGGTTTATTTATCCTAGGGTGGAGCAGCCAATTAAACATCTGATGCTTCTGCAGCCTGTCAGGGAGGTGTCACTCCCAGCTGGCCTCAGTTACCAGCAGTTGTAGCCAATAAAAGGAATGAAAAATGCACTCTTTGAAAAGCAAAGCAGAGAATGATTGATGGGGAGGAAGCCAGGAGGATGCAGGCAGGAAACAGCAGCAACCTGCCCTCTCTACCTATCTGCACAGGGCTGCAAAAAAAGTGGGGATGGAGTGACACTGGCTCTGTTGGAATGGGATTGCCAGCCCCATGATCAGCAGTGGGTGTGGCAGGAAATGACAGCTCTTGGCTTGCCCTATTTTCACTCCTGCTTTCATCCCCTGTGTAGCCAGGCCCTTTACTGGGCTGCAGCCTGAAACCCTGAGCCCCCAGCTGCCAGCCTCTGGCTAAGACTCAGCTGTGCAGCAGAAAACAGATCTGTATCCCCAGACAAGCTCTTGCACCACATGGGAGACATCCATCCTGGTGCTACCTTCACTTGGCTCTTCCCTGGAAGACTTACATGGATATAATTTGCATATATCTGCTATGGGTGCCAGGAGGATGGAGCCAGGCGATGCTTGGTGATGCTGAGCAACAGGATGAGAGGCAAAAGGCAGTAATGGAATGCAGGACATTCCACCTGAACAGGAGGAAGAGCAGGTTGCCCAAGAGAGGTTGTGGAGTCTCCCTCACTGAAATATTAAAAAAATATTCAAGGGCTGTCTGGAGGCAATCCTGTGCAACATGTTAGAGGACGAACCTGCTCGAGCAGGGGAGTTGGACCAGATGACTGTGGTCCCTTCCAACCTGTCCCAGTCTGTGATTCTATTTGTCTGCCCCTCTAAGACATATCTGGGTGTTCCTTTGTTGTCCCCTCCAACAGCATCTCCTGACTGGAGGAACCTTCTGAAAACTGTACTAGCATCCAAACCACATCAAGAGGAATGTGAATCCTCACTGGCTCATATTGCTTCCTCACTACTCAAACCTCCTTAGAGCAAGTTAGCAAAAGATAATTAATTGCACAGTCTCATGTGCACAGCAGATACTGGTAATTTGTTCAGTGTGAAACTTTTAAATAAAACAAAACAGCAACACCAAAAAAATGGAAGAAAAAAAATCCTGCATCTATTTATGGAAAATAAGGGTCCTACCCTGCCTGAAATAATTATTTTTCTGTAAGGGGAATGAATAAAGCCTATCCTAAGTCATTTTTTAACTCACTGGGAAAGCATCTCAGCAATTTATAGTCAGATATTCACTGGAAATTGCTGAGGCATCAGCAGCACTACCTAACAAAAACAATCCTAACATTTCATGAAAGTGCGTAGGTGGAAAGATGCAGATACGGTACAGCACAATTAATTTCTCCAAGTAGTAAAATGACCCATGTTTCATAAGGGTCAGATTGAGAGAGCTAGGAAATGTTCCTCTGCAAACCCTGAAAATTATATTATGATGAGGCAGTTTATTCTGTGGTTGCCAAACAAATTCAAAGTTACATATTGATAAAATTGCCCTGACAAATAAGAGCTCAGCTCCTGTGTAACCACAGCAGTGAATATTTACATCTACCAGCAGCTCCCAATGAGTCTGGGATTATTTTTTTGGGTACAAGAGGCGCACCACATTACCACAGAATCACAGAAATGGGGCTTTGGGTTGTAAGGCCATCTAGTCCAACCCCATGCAATAAGCAGGGACATTTCCCACTAGATCAGGTTGCTCAGACCCCCATCCAGCCTGACTTTGAATTATTAGACTTCTTCATCTGACAGTCTCCAGAATCAATCAGGAAAAGAAAAAATTCAGCCCAAACTTTTCTCTGCACAAATGTCTCTAAGATTTCTGCCAACAGTCAGCATGTCTGGCTTGTCAAGGAGAAGCAGAAAAGGAAGGCTAAGGAAACTGAGGCATGGAAAGATGAAGGAACTTGCCCAAGATCATCCAAAAGACCAGTAGCAGAGCCATAAAACAAGTCTCCTAGGATCTAATCCTGGTTTCTGGGACACTCTGTCCCCTCTGGGAAGCAGTTCAGCTCCCTGTTGCCTCCACCAAGGCTCTCTGCCAAGCTGAGAACAACCACAGACCAACCTTGCCAAGGTGTAAACCTCAGCACCAACAAAGGTCCTCCCAAGACCTGCAGTGGACCACCTGCAACAGACAGGTATTCGTGGACCTGCGTGCTTGCCTTCTGGGTGAATGTGGAGAAGTTGGACATGGGTGTCCAGAATTTCATCCTGAAGCTCATTACAAACTCTGAGCCCTCACTAGCACTCAGGGAGCAATGGCAAGTCACACAACAGCCTGAAGCCTGCAACAGGAGAAACAAACCATCCACTATCACATCCTTGGAAGAGTCACAGATTGATGCAGACCTCCCTGTACTACTGGGAACCTGCTCTTAGGTCCTCTTGTACCTTCCATTCTCCAGGCTGAGCCTCTCAGGGGAATTTCCCAGCCCAATCACCTCTCCAGTGTGCAAGGCCTGGGGCTCCTCAGAATCATGGAGAACACACAATTCTTCCCCATCACAAAAGGGGCGAGCCATGATTTGTCCTGGCCCCATGAACCTCTGTGTAATCCATTCTCTTCTGAACCATCCACCACTCCAACCATCCCAGTTACTATGCAGCAGCCAGATTAGCGTGGATCACATTTCCCTCCAGGATCAGCAATTCATTTTCCCTTGGCAGCCTCTCAGCTCCAGCAAAAACACTTTGTTCAGGCCTGTAGGGCTGGTAGTTTGAAGAAATGTTACTTCAGCTCTAGCACAGCCCAGTAAATGTGATTTGTGCCATTGCTGGTAAAAGGCCACAAGCTTTCCAGTACCCTTTCTACTGCTCTGACAGAGAAGAGCCCAGAGCATGCTAATACAGGAGGAAATGCACTAATAATAACATCATTTTGTGACATTTGGGTAACTGGTTTTATAAAGGGCTATAAATAAACACAGTTCAGGCAGTAGTTTGTGCATTCTTGCAGGCAGGAGTGGGGGCAGTCAATCAGGGACAAAAAGTGGCACTGCCACTAAACACCACCAAACTGGTGTAAACATCCCCAGAACCTCCTTTTCCATCCCTCACAGCCTGAGATGTCCCTTCAAGCAAAGTGTTATTTTAATACACAAATGGCTTCTGCCTTGGGAGCTACCAGTCCCTGTTCTGAGCTCTGCCTCGCAAAGGAAAGAGAAGCTTAGGAGAACCAAGTAACCAGACATCATCCTTAGACATCTTTCATTTTCAAAACTATTAGGTTTTGGTGCAGTCTGAAGGTCTTATCCACCTTTTATGGTACTCCATAATAATAAAAACTGAGTATACAAGCAAAATTGACCTATAAAAATAACCCTAAACTGATTAAAAGTAAGACATAATGATTAAAGACAAGTTACTCCTGAAATGAACTAAAATTAGTGAACTTAGTGTTCTCTCGGATCTCAAAAATCCTCAAAAAATGGTCACTGGTAAACAAATCCAGATAAAAGGGACAAAAACCTCACTCCTGAGTGTGAAAACACTTTTCTTTCGCTCTGGCAATGGCCCCAGAGCACAGTTAGCTCTGACTAAGGGTTGAAACATTCTGCATTAAGCACAGAAACCAAAAGGCTTCCTTCAGTCTCACTGTTATTTTCTCCTTAAATAAAAAGAGCAGGAAATAATAATCACGAGTTTGTCTGCGCTCTTACCAAATATTTCTTTACAAACCCTGTAACTGAGGACTGAGATGCAGCTGGTGACAAGACAAGCAGCAGTACAAACTTTCTGCTGTTTTGTAGCTGCTCAGCAGCTCTTTAGTAGCTGTTTCACCTCCAGAGAAGTAAAAGATTTAGTCTTCCATCACTCCAAGCAAGCACTGAAGAGAGGGGACCTTGTGCACAGCTCTCTGGGTACTCCAAAAGGGAAAAAGGTTTTCTGATCAGCCCACAGGAGGGTTTGGAGGGGACATCCTGTCTCCCCTGGGAGCCCTCACAACACCACAGCTGGTACTGGGTCATGCTATTAAGAGCCCCCATTCTTTACTCAACACTTTGTCTTCACTCACATCCACCTCATTAAACTCTGGCTGTTAGCAGAAAACAAGAAATTTAGCTATGCCTGACCAGGGCACAGGCAGGACCATCCCCAGCCAAGCACTCCCAATTAATATTTGGACCTTCCCAACCTTTACTATTTGATCTGAGACAATTTATATTTTTCCGAGTTTTGCATCAAAGTGGGGACTTTCACCTTCACAGGGAATGAGCTCTTAATTGATGGCACAACATCCCAGGAGTGAGCAAGCAAGCAGCAAGAAAAAAAAATAAAAACCAAACAAAAAAACCCTGATTTTAATTTCTTCTGCACAAGGATCCCAATTATGCCATATATCACATCATTTGCATTGCCACAACACAGCCTTTTATATCTGCTTGAGTTGCCAGCTACTTAATCTCAGTCCACCTTTAAAAAAAGACTTGTAGAAAATGAGATGCTTGCTTTATGCTGATGCAGTTAAGGGAGCTAATTTCAATTCCAAAGAAAACAAGATTTATGCAAGTCAATAGAATGAGGGGTCCAGAAGCCAACTAGAAAAAGGCTCTTGTTGTTCTGTTTTAATAATCCATGGGACAATCCCAGTAATTTACATAAATTGAATTCTCCATATCTCATCTAATTTGGGGCAGCAACTTCCTAGGATTTGGAGGACATTTACCACTGATTTCAGAAATGCACATACAACTTTTGCTGCCTTTGCACATGGCCCTGACACATGTTAGGGGAAGCATAAAGACAGTTTCCCACTTGGTGTTTGTTTGCAGGATTAAATACCACTGGGATCAAAAAAAGGGCACTTTCAGTGCTTGGAAGCACTGGTTTACCTGCCCAAGGTAAAGGTGTACCTGTGTTCAGAAGCTCCAATATTTATTAGCCGGACATGTGTCAGCAGCTATTTTTGGGAAGTCCATGCAAAGTTCTACAAAAGCACAATAGGTTGCATCTCAATTAGACCAGAGATCTGAAGAGTCATTAAATTAATCTCTCATTAATCTATTATAACATCCAGTTTCTGCTTCCTTTCTTATGGCAGCATACTGAAAAACATCTGATTATTGCACCAAAAAAAGTTAATGTTTTTCTATCTGCATATAAGAAGATATCTCCAGTATAAGATTTTCAGCAGAGCTCAGGAAAGTTCATAGCCCTTCCCTGCACACACTTACATTGTACCTGTACAAAATTTGTAGCAGCCACAAATAGAATTTGTCAGTCTCTGGGTTAGACTGCTTCTCCAGGCACCTGCCAGGTGCAAAGGTAGCGGAGGATTAGTGGTCAAGGATGCTCATATTTCAATATCCCAATTCTCACACTTGCTTACATAGCCTCAGGACTTTTGCAGGGACACGACTGACAGAAGCTCTCCAACTGTTTCCATCACATCTGAGCTATTGAGAAAAACACATTTTCTATTACAGAGTGAATAGAAATCCCACAGCAACAATACCAATCTTTATCATGATCTCAGAGAAAATTGTAAACACTCCTCCACCTAGGGGCAGATACATTTGGGCTTGCTCATTGCACTTAGACAATTCTCTTCAGAAGCAGGACAAGAAGATGGGGTTAAATTGGAGTAACTTCCTTCAGTTTGCAGAACACCTGGACACGACTGAGAGGTGTCTCTTGGCAGTGGAAATACCCAGGCAAATAGCTGCCAAACTGCTCTCTTGATCCCGCAAGGGAGCATCTGTTGGGGATGTCCAGGATTCGGAGGGAATGACTGATGTCGTCCCCTCCACCTCCCTGACTGACCAGGGAACTCTGATCGGTTCCCGCTTGTGTCCTCCCACCCACGTGATCAAAGCAGGCTCCAGGCAGGTTGGATCAGACCTTGCTCCAGCAGACACACGGAAGTAGATGGACGGTGATCTGCAGGGATAAGGAACAGGGCTGTGGCAGATGCTTGGCGCTGCCTTCCTTTTACTGAGGGTGAGAAACCGGCCTGTCGCCCATTCCTGCGCATCTCCTGTGAGATGCTGACCCCCTGTGGAAAGATTTTATGTTACATGGACCAGGCTACAAGAGTTGAGAAAGGAAGGCTTGACTTAGTCCCAGGTATCTGGGGGACCCAGGGACGAATTTTCCATGCTGGAAATTCATCCTATACTGTCACTTGCTCTGCTCCTCCCTGCTAACCATACCATGTGCAGCAGCAGCGATTCTTTCTCTCTTCCAGTCCGGGGAGGCACAAGTGTGATGGTCAGACATCTGTGTTTCACAAGGAAGACTTGTGAAACTGTATCTTCCACAAGATAACACCAAAGCCTCAGTAAAATCCAGATACTAATGATTAAGCCCAGGGAAGAGCAGCCCAGAGGGACGTCTGGTCACATCTGCAGCTTAAATGCTGGTTTCAGATGCCATCACACAGCATCTTCCCCAATGGTAGCGATTGCCATTCTCTATAAAAATAAAAATTTAAAAAGTAAAACTAAATATACAAACCTTACTTGCCTGTGTCAATATTTCAGACCAAGTCCAGTGGAATGTGACCAAAACATGTCAGTCTGGGGCCAGTGTTAAATTTCACACTCAGTGCTCGCTCTCACTATTTCCCAATTGAACTGGCTCTACTGATCAATGGAGGATGCTCAGTGGAGCACCTGAAAACCTGTCAGGCATTTTTCTTCCCACCTCTCCCCCCATTATCAGCTGAGAAGCTCTGCATATAGCACTGAGCTGACACGTTGTGACCAGGTGAAAAATTTGGTTTACAGCAGGTCTCTTCCCTGGTGAATCTGACCTTTCCAGACTTCTTGTCCTTTAATATCTGAATTCCTTGCTTTCCTAGCACAAGCATCTGCAAGAAGTATTTCCTTCATCTGGAAAGTGGTTTACAAGAGCACAGAGCAAATAAGTTTCTTGTCAGTTCTCCAATTTCCTGTCAAACTGAGATCCCAGACAGTTTTGTTCATGCAAGCAGCTGGGCAAAAAGCATGTCAGAGCTGTAGAAGCATCACATTTCATTATTCTCTCAACATCTCACAGAAGAAATCATTCCCACTGAACTATCTGGGGTGTGTAGCAGACATTGAAAATGTCAGATTAAATAGGAAAAACATTTCCATCTATGTTACCTGGCTAACACAGAAAGCAGTGAAAAGAACTGCTGTCCAGTGAGATAATTAAAGCAGGTAATTAAAAATCTGTAGTCATCTTAACCAGTCCTATGGGTTTTATCAAAGGAAGGTCAGTGTAATTAGCCAACCTGCCTAGCCAAGCCATGCTCAGAGGCCCAAAACTAATTTCATTTTATAGGCTATGGCTTGTCTTGAAAGAAGTCTGTTCCTGACAAGTTCCCACAATATCCCTTCTGGAGCCAGCTATGTGACCCAAATCTCACCAAACTGATTCTGCACAGATGGAGCTTGGTACACCCAATGTCACCCAGGTGAGCTGCAATGTGGTATCTGAAGAGCATCTGTCCCACAGGCTCTGGACATGATCAGAGCTGCAGAGCTGCATTTGAGAACCAAAGTCACCCTTAAAGCCCAGCCAATCTTTTCTCCAGTTTCCTCCTGCTTTTAGCCAGTTCTGGCACTTGGAGATGGTAATTTTCCTCCAGGCATGTTGGTCCCACAAGAAGTGAAAAAACCCCACTACTCACCAGTACAGATGGAGAGATCACCTAGGACAAGGGAGAGGGGAATACTTAGTGTATCACTGTTTCGCTGAAACAACTCTTCTTTTGCTAGCTTTTATACCCAAGATATAAAATCTATCCCCTGACCTGACTTGAGTCCCAATTTCTTCTGAAGCTGGATGCTGAAAAGTGCTGGAGTTGGCAGGGCACAAGATACAAAGTTCCTCAGTTCATGGGGAAGAGAGACAGCGCCTGCCAGCAAGACACGGTACAGTGAGGGCATCATGAACCACTAGGAGTTCTTCTCCAGCTGGAAACAGGGAAAGGTTTTCCCCATCATCAGCCCTATGAACACACACATTCACATCTGCCTCCAGAAAGCATAAAAATCGTGTCCAGCACATACCCCAGCAGCTGAGCTTCTCCTTTTCTTCTCTACTGCAAAATCCTACCAGCAGGAGCCCACCAGCTCATGGAGGTTGGGCAATGCCCTGTGAGTGAGAGATGACACAGAAGAGAGGCTTTAGCATGTGTCACCTCAAGCCCTGGGTCCTGCCCCGGGATTTGTTGTCCCAGTAAGCCATGACCTGTGCCAGAGGGTCAGCAGGGAGACACTCAGAAGGGACTGCACTGTGGAGCCTGCAGGTTTGCTGCTCTTCTCACTCAAGAAGAGTTCTCCTCCTCACTCTTCCTTGCCCAGAGAGGAGAAACAGGCACCTGCCCTCCCACCTTCTCACCTGCAGGCCAGTACCAAAGCTGAGTGACAAGAGTCATGGAAAGGCTCAGCATTGCCAGCAGTGATCCAATTTAGGACACTTTCCTACTCAACCCTACAGAAATGATCTCCAGGTGACCATTGCATCCCACAAGGAAAGGGACATGAAGTCTTCCCTCTCCCATGTCAAGAGATAAAGCACCAAGATTCAAAACTGGATGTGTGTTTGATTGGCAAATTTGACCTTCTGAGGGATCCACACCAGGGATTCTAAGGCATTGCATGTTAACAATGAGTATAAACAACCAAGCATCTTTAAACACTGACTGAGAGGTCTCCATGCCTTAGGCTAAGGAATACATCCTAAGTGCATTCACATCAGCAACAGCACTGGGTGGCCCAGACTGAGGGCTGCAGGATGACCCAAATTCTTACATGGTCATTTCCTTCCATAATTACAGGAAATTGCCATTTCAGCTGTGTGCACAGGGAAGCATCCATACCTGGCAGGAATGCCAATACGACTTCAAGAATCTCAGAAAAACCCTGTAGGGCCATGACCCAGGGAACAGCATGAGCAGAGAACAAAGACCAGGAGCTGGGAGCCACAAGTCCATGTCAGCACAGGCCTGCAAGTGCAGGCACTGCTAAGGAGAGCTACACTTCCCACATGGTTGGCCCTAAATCTGTCCCTGAGGACCAGAGACAGGAAAAAGCCTTAGGTTCATGAGCTGTGGCAGCAGCAAAGCTCTGACCCTACTAAGTTTCAGGAAGAATGTCCCTAGAATTGATGCATCAGATGCCAGCAAAGCAAGAGACTATATGAAACAAGCACTTCCCTGGTCACCTGTCCACATGCAAGACCAACATTTAAAAGTCAGGCAGAGAATGCAGCTAAAAATGAGGGCTCAGTGTTCAGCTGGTCCAGTCACTGCCAGCCAGCCAAGCAAAAAGACCTGAGAAGCAAAATGCTCTTGGCAGGGGAACTTCCACTAATGCTCTTAGCCTGTTGCAAATGCAAAGTAATACAGCCCACAGCGGAAAGTGTTTAAATTAGGTCAGGCTTTTTTTGGCACTTCTCCAGGTGGGATAAGCACCGAGGCTGACACTCAGCAGCTTGTGAGCATGGGGTAATCCGTGCCATTCATTCATGCCCTTAGTCACTGGCATTTCAACAGGAAAATGCAACACCTCTGGATTCAGGAGCTCCTAACACTCCAACTCTCATCTTCTCTGGCACAGACACTTTTTTCCCCACAAGCTATTCTGAGCTGCCCGTTAATAAATACAGCAAAGTGCTGGAAATGCCTCATTATGTCCATCTGCACCTTCACTTCTTGCTTAGACTCTTTTTGAAGACCAGTGCAACCACTGTTCCTCAAGCCAAGAGGATAGAAGATTAACAGAGGCAAACTCACCTAAAGCATGAGGGAATCCCTTCACCACTGCCTTGTGCTTGTGGAGACAGAAGCCAGGGAATAAGCATGTATGAACTGAGAGGTTAGAGAAGGACAATTGAGGGCACCTGAGCAGCCTGAGCCAGGATTTCCAGGGTCAGCAGATGGAAACATGCAGAGTCACTGACCTGGCTGGCAAATAAAAACAGGCCACCTTCATGTAGAGCACTAAGAATGGGGTGACAAGGAGGGGAAATAGGGATTTATTCTTATTGGATCTGAGCACAACCCAGATGCAGATCTTTGGTGTCAGGCAACCAGCTCATTCTCCCAACAACGTCAATCAAGGTGATGCCTAATGTTCACTGCAAGCTTGGCAGTGAACTGGAAATTATGGGAAGTGGCATTTCCCTTGGGAGGAAGAACAATCCACAGAAGATACACTCCCAAGGAGCTGGACTCACTGTATCAATGGGTGAGATTTACACCAAAACGAAGATTTTACTTCAAAATACAGAAAAGCAAAAACACAAAAATACAGAAAAGCATTTCCTACTTTACCAGGAAACTTTTTCCTACTTTATCATTTCCTACTTTTTATGAAAAAACAAGAAGCAGCCTCATTGTTCACCTCAGCACCTTCATCCACTCCCAAGACTCTCTCTTGACCTGGCACCCTCCCATACTACTTGTGAATGTAATTTTTTCAAGGGGAACTTCCTCCTTCCTTACAGCCTTAGAACATAACAGTAGCAAGGATCCAAGACCATTACAGTCTCAGGACCAGCTTCAGCTAAGATCAGAAGTTCCCAAGATCAAAAGTTTTCTAAAGCAAAGTTTCTTCAGTGAAAACAGCTAAGGCTTCCATCTTTTACTCAAAACAGAGGCCAGGCTAAAGGGACAAGTAGGCATGGTTTGTCTCCTCTGTGATCAGAGCCCAATATTCCTCTCATCCCATTCTTTGGGCAGGACAGCACAGGTGACAAGTAAAAGCAAACCCTCCCTCCAAGACAGCAGAAGATCAAAGAAAACCACACATCATAGCAATTATTAATTAGGTTTTTATGTTTACACTAGTCACTTAACATGGATACCAAGGAGTTTTAATCAGAATTCTGATGCTGGAGTGAATTCATTGGGAAAGCAGTAGAAGACCAAAACAGCTGCTCTAAAATAGTAATTCCAAAGAAGAAAAAGTTGCGATGATACTGTGCTTTAAAAGTGAAGTTACATGGTTTAATTTGCATAGCACAAGCATATGTCAGCCAAGTTACAGGCGCTTATAAAGCCCATCTCAATTTGTGTTATTGCCTTTTTCTCTTAAATCTGAGCAACTGGTTGCTGGTCTCTGCTGGAATCTAGGTGGGCTCACTGGCACTTGCTCTCCAGCAGCTCCACTTGGTTTCGCCAAGGAACATTCAACACTACGAAGTTGCAAATAGTGTGCTAAGGAGAGAAAGAAAAAAGTAGTTAGGAGAATAAGAATATGAAACAGTATCATTTACCCCTAGTCTTCACTCCTGTGGCTCTCTAGGTTTGCCCTCTCCAGACAAACATTCTGGAGCAGCACTCTCGTGCTCAGAGCAAGTCACTCTCTTAAATAAACCCTAAGAAATAAAGCTGAGCAGTCAGCATTGTTAAGTATCAGGTTATCTCCTTTATCCACTCACAGAGGAAAGATTTCAGCATGGATAATACTCAAACATAAGCCCACAGGCACAGCTAAGCCACATGTACCTATGTCAAATCATTGCAGCTGCCATAGTGGTACACACCAGTTTTGTGTTTCTCATGTGTGCAGCTACACCTCTCACACATGCAGGAACAAAGGGCACATACATCCTGTTGCTGCCATCAACAGAAGGAATGAAGCACTATGGAAACAGGCTAGATGAATGCAGATATGTTTGGTGCTCCCACCCAAAAATCTCAATTACTCATTACAAAATGCCTGTGTAACTGCTTGGTGGGCACAGACAGATGGGGTAATCTGCTTCTTTTGGGCAATGCTTTGCCCAAAGTGCTATTCACAGCAATACAAGTCCCACAGGAAAGCATGGCAAGCATGTTTACACCATGTTTACATCACCATGGGGAAGAAGAGATGAGGACTCTGTGGGGACTGAGGACCCTGGACTGAGAGCCAGGAGGCCTGTGGGCTTGGCAGAGTTTCCTCCACACATCCTTCTGATCCAGACCTTGACAACTTCTTAAGAGGACTGAGCCACATGCACTGCTCCAGCCTGAGCCCTACTTACAAAACAACCAAAAGGACCTGCCATCTCTGACATCAACTGGCAAGACAAGTTCCACAAGGGCAAAACTCGCTTTGCTTTGTTAAGTACAAAGGGATAAGGTCTCCGAAGTTGACTGAGGCAGACAGAGAACACTGACCACAGCCATCTGTAGGAAGCCAGTCAGTGGGATAGGGTTGGGGGTCAGCTAGCTGTGCCCTGGAGCCTACCTTGGCCATCTGGGGCTCCTCATGGAAAGCACAGTGCTGGATATCAGTCGCTGGCTTTGTACAGGTTGTCCGGGCAATCTCCACTTCCATTATGTACTTAACTCCAGCCACGATCTGCAACAAGACAAGTCGGCAGAGGCAGCTTTACTCACAGCACACGGAGAAGGGCTCTCTGCCGAGAGAAGCCTGGCAGAGAGGCAGACAGTGTTCCTGCTACACGATGGAAAACAGACTCCAAAAGTACAGAGATAATTGCATGTGGCAACCTCCGTGAAAGAGGCACTTGGCACCCCCTTAGAAACAGGAAACAAAATCCAAGTAAACATGTCCCACAAAGCAGCTTCCTTAGCAATAAACAGAGACATGTGTTAGCTCATGAGCAGCGGAGGAAAGCCACTGGTTCCTTCCACAGCGCGCAGCACTCAAGGTCACTCAGACTGAGAGAAGCCAAGATATAAAAAAGGGCTTTTATACTTTTTCCCCACCTTCTGTGGGGAAAAAAAAAGATATCTTGCAGAAACCTCCAGGCTCGCTGTCAGCCCTTCCTCCAAAGGGATCCAGCCGGCCTCGTTCCCAGCCCCCCTAACAGAGCGTGCCGCCCCCGGTCGCTCACCTGCCTCTTGGCGCTGATGATCCGCACCACCCGGCTGGAGTACATGTCGTTGCTGGCCCTGTTGTACGCCGTCATGGCGAACTGCAGAGCCCGCTCCAGCCCCTCATCGTTCTCGGGGTCGTCGATGGTCTGCGGACCACCCACCACCCGCGGGCGGAACTCGCCGCCTCGCACGGCGCCGGCGAAGAACAGCAGGGCCGCCGCCAGCAGCATCAGCATAGACACTCTATCAGCTGCCATGACTGCGCTCCACCACTTCGCTCTCACGGGCACCGCCATTTTAAAGCTGCGGGGCGGGGCGGGCGGTGCTTTGGGCCGAGCCCCGGCCCGCCCCGCCCCGGCCGGGACCCTCCGGCCCGGCGGCGTTGGCCGAGGGCTTCCACTGGGTCAGGGGAGGGGCGGGCAAAGTGGAGGAGAAGGGGGAGGATGCATTCCCGCACGGGAAGTTTGAGGCTTTTTCTGCACGTTGCTTCCTCGTGGGTTATTCTTGTGTTTATTTCCCTCTACTGCGAAGGAAAAATAAAAGCCACAGAGCATTTTAAGTTAGCGGTGTTGTTCCCAGCACAAAACACCTTCAGTAATTTCCTATGTCTGCCTCGGCAGCGCTGGTGTTGCCCCACCTACGCTTCGAGCGGCCGAGGCGGCTTCCCAGACCGATGGCTTCACTTCCCGTCTGCTCCCATAAACACCAACATTATCTCCCTCGTCCCATCAGGAACCCTAAGTTTGGAAAGACAGGACTTAATATAGCATGAGGGAGCCAGCTCCGGTGAGATTTAAGGCCTCATGGAGCTGTTAGGCTGAGAGAGGAGGAGGTTTTGCACCTGAATATCCCCAGCTTGCCTTGCAATGGGAAGGGCTTGTCTGGTGACTGGAAAGGCTGCCTGCATGCCAGCAATATCCAGCATGGAAAAATCCCTGCAGTTGGCAACAAGCTGAGCTATCAACATTGGCCGGACATTGGGGTCGTTCTTGTAGTGAGAGAAATAATCATAGAATGGCTTGGGCTAGAGGGGACCTCGAAGATCATTTCAGTCCAACCCCCCTTCCATGGATGGGGATACCATCCACTAGACCAGGATGCACAAAGACCCAGAATAAACACCACCAAAATCACCTGCAGACACTCAAACAGAAACAAGCTGCATTTGTTGACTATTGCCAGTCCAAACCCCATAAAATCAGGACTTGAAACAAAGCAATTATGAGGAGCAAAAAAAGGCTTGGAAAAAAGATTATGTTCTATGGCTGATGAATAAAGGGCACCTGGTTAATGAAATAGAGCTGCATTTTGTCTGTTTGTTTCTGAAGGGTGCAACTATCTTGCACTATCAGAATATTTTTTAAAAAATATAAAATGTAAATTAATGAATAACCAGATAAACAAAGAAGCTGTTAATTAAAGAACTTACCAAGCAGCAGAAGACTCATTATAACATTGCAAAAGTTTGTAATACTGTGTGCCATCAGTATGACTAGAAAAATAGTGGTTTAGCATCTTATTTTGTGGTTGATATTTGAGCAATATCCAACATATTTTCATCTGCCTTTTTGTCTATGTTTCAATTTCATTCAGGACTGGTGAGCTTACTAATTTCTCCAGATAACTGCTACATCCTTTGCCCTTTCTCTTGACATCCCACATCTCTCTCACCATTCAAAAATATAGTTGTCAAACATGAAAGTTGCACTTTTACAACTCTAACTATTACAATATGCGCAGAAAATCCTTCAAACAAATGTTCTGTTGCCTCCAGCCAAAGCTTCTTGCCACCTGTATGGGCACAGAGATCCTGTGAGGTACAGTCAGCCCAGCCACTGTCCAGTTATATGCACAGCTCTGTGTCTGTGGGACTGAAAGATAAAATTCCCCATTGCATTAATTGGTAAGATTTGTAGGATCAAGCCCATAAAGACATGGACAACAGAAATGACAGATGGAAGCTGGATGGCTCACATCAATGGGTAGTGTTGCTGTGGGCCATGTCCCCAGGGTAGTTTTCATGGCACAAAAATTAACTCAGGGGCTTCTGTTCTCAACAGAAAGAGTATCTTTAAATGTGGACATTTCTCCACTTTGCAATTCCTAACGTGTACACAGAGCAATTCTCTGAACACACTTCCAAAGTCTGGTTGAATGTCCCAGAAAAATCTCCATTGTAGCAGCCCCTCACACATTATCTGAGGGCCTCCCCTCCAGGACTGCTATCTGCATTTGTCTGAAGATAACAGCCTTTGGCTGGTTCCTGCAGGGCTGGAAAGCACAGCCTGCAGAGCTCTAATCTCTGCACTGCTCTCCCACGGAAACGGGGCCTCCAGGAGGAACAACGGCTTTTGTAGCCACCCAGTAATGAGATTGCAAACCTCAGATCCTGAAAAATAATCACGCTCCCTATGCAAGGTAGGAGATTACCTTGGAAATATCTCAAACCCAATATACTCTAAATGCCTTTTTAATCTGCTTTTTGACTCCTTTTTAAAGTACATCAATCCTAAATCAAGGTTAGATTTCCCAGTTTTCCTCTGTCAAACTGGCAGTCAGAACCAAATGCAGGATTTGCATATGTTCAGTCCTAGGGGCTCACAAATAAAAGGCCACTTGAGCAAGCCAGCAGTTTCTGAGATGGGTCTGAGAGTGATTCAATTCCAAAGGCAAAACTATTTCACTGCAGTAGACAAGTGTCTTCTGTTTATGGAAACAAACCCATCCCATATCAGCTTATGCAGTGATGGTGGGAGAAAGAGTCTCTGCCTGCCTTTGAGACTCGTGGTCACCACTCCCTGCTCCGGCATGCAGAGGCATTCTTTTTCATGAGAGGAGTGAAGGCAATGCCATGACTTGTCCATGCAAAGAAAACCAGGTCTCTGTCTTGTCTTTCAGGACATTTCAAAAGGATGGCCTCTGAAATCCAGACAGCTGATTTGGAAGTGCCCAATGAAGCAGGACACAGCCACATCTCTTCTGCATGTACACACACCCTCACACACTGGCAAGCTCTTGCCACAAGCCAAAAGCCAGTAGTGGCTTTTCTGGATAGGCTGCAAGGTGATTGCTCAGCTGAAAACCAGTATATGCTAGGAGAGGCTTCAAGGACACCAAAGAGCTGCTCTGAACATATTTAGTGCTGGCAGTACAATTGGATTATTAAAGACTCTTCCCCCCTTCTCCTCAAGTTCAAGGACTGCCTAAATAAGCCTAGCACTTAGTGCTGAGTGCCCCTTTCAGGCAGTGGGAACAGAGCTATTGGGAAACAGGCTCTCAGTCTGGGTCTGGAGCTCTCTTGAAAGCACAGCCTTAGATTTCTTTGGAACAGAAAAAAACATCAGAAGTGCAGGTAGCACTGAGGGGTGTTCAATCACTGGTAGTCACTTTTAAGAATTAAGTGGCAAACATCTCTCAGCACTGAGCTCAAGTAGGTCAATAATTATCACCCTGCAAACAGTGGTTCGGGACCTACACAGCCCTCTGCTGAGCCCCAGGCTGCTCACATCACTTTGGGATGACAGCGGCACCTGCTTTGAATCCCCTTCCCTTATGCCAATGCAGAAGATAATCTGCCTCTAAGAAATGGGTATTCACTTGCAGACATCTGCTTAGTAATAATTACTGCTGTTAATATGCCCTTATGCCCATGAGGGGAGGCATTATGTTTACACAAGTAAACAAAGTGATTGGCAACAAGAAAAGCTGAATTTCAAATAACTGCATGCAATCAGTTATGGTCAGATTGTGCAACTGAAACAGTGAAGGCACAGTACTCAAAGTGGGTGCTGGTTTAAGTGAAGTACTGGTGCACTTGGGACTTTAGCAAAAAAATCCCTCTGAAGAAGCACCCTTTTTTTACTTTGAGAAATATAAATACCAGCACAGCAATACCATACATTCAAAATTATCACGAGAGATTTTCTGCAATCTGGTGCCTTTGATGGCTACACTAGCTTGCATTTACTAAGAATAATTTGGCCATTCTCTTTTCCTCTGTATTCTTCTTATGTGTTTGCCTTGGCCTGCAGGAGAAATAGATTTGCTGTATTGTGTTCATTAGTTCTTATTAGATGTTTTTTTTCTTCCCCAGGAATTGTTTGATTCAGAGCTGACAAGAAAATGAGTTCTGTCCTTGGTCTCCAGTGCAACCCAAAGCATGAACTGCATGTTTAAACTTGGCTTCTGAGGAATACCAGTGACTTCACATGACTAAGAAGAAGCCTTAAATAAAGTATATGTTTGTGTGCTGTGCTGAAAGTGGCCCTCCAGCAGCCTGCTGGGATACTAGACTGGGATACAAAGAGTAGAGCTCGGAAGCTTTGCAGATCCCTGGAAGCCCAGAGAGGAAAACAGTTCCTCTGCTTTCCATGTGTCCATGCAGAGTTCCCCCAGGCTCCCCAGCAGCTGGTTAACAGTCACACCACTCTTGTTTTCTCCACAAATGAAATAATTTCTCTCCTCCTTCGGCAACAGCTTGAAGTGTAACTTCACTACTTGGAAGTCCAAGGGCTTCAGGGCATAGCACAAATGTGAGTGTTCACTCAGCATGCTATCTGTAACTACATATATTTATGATGAAGACCCTTTTTCAAAAGCAAAACTACAAATCCCTAATCCTTACAAGAATACACTATTAAAAGGCCATCCAGGACCTCACGTTTTTGTTGGCTGAAGTCAGCTCCTCTGCTATGATCCCAGCAGAGCCAAGCTAGATGCCAGACTGCTTTGGATTGCGTGGCACTGCACAGACAAACACAACTTCTTTGTTTTTTTCCCTTCTGGGGCCGGGGAGGTGTTTTATTAATTTTTGTTTGCTTTTGTTGTTTTGTTTTTAAGAGACAACTTGTGTGCTCTCAAATAAAAGATTTCTCATTGGAAGACAAATCAATGGTGCATGGCCTGGGTATTTTCACAATCCCCATATACAACCAAAGGTACAACCTCTGTTTTAAGTTTTGAAGTGCTTACATTTCCTGTATGCCTAGCATTTTAGAGCAGAAAACTCTACCTGATTAAGGCTTTATTGCAGAAAATTGCAAAGCAAGACTTGGATCTATGAAATGATCTGAATGCAGAGAACAGCCTGTTCTCAAGAGGTTGACTTGCCAGCAGGATTCCTCACTGCTTCTCATTAGGAAGGATTTAAACTCTTTTCTACATTGTGGTTGTTGGATTTGAAGCATGGGAAGGGGCAAGGACACCTATTGTGTTTAACAATTGCAAGAGAGGAATCATCAAGGTAGCTTGCAGACAAAACCAGTCGCCCATACCAGACAAACTGGGATACTTGGCCACTAAGGTTTTTCCCTCAAGAAGGAAGTGAAATTGTCAATTACCTCAAAATTTACCCCACCAATTGCTCACTCACTGCTCTATGCATGCACTTCCAGCCCATTCCAAAACATGAAAGGGCCTTTCAGAATAGTACATATTGTCACACATAAATAAGATTACTGCATCAATGATCATTAACATACAGTTGATCTACAGGCCATGCTGCAGCCTATTTTTTTTTTAATAGTTATCCTTCCTTCAGGTTTCAGCAAGCTCAAGTGCACAAGTAAAGACTTACTTTCAGAAGAGTATTTTTATTCAAGTAAGTCTTTATTTGCGAGTGAGGCAACTTCTTTATATCCAGTAGCTGCTGGATACTGGAGTAATTCACTCCAGTTCAAAAGTTTCAGTCAGTGGAGCAAGGAGACAGAAAGCCACAGCACCACAGCAGATCACTGCACCTAACACAGTGGATGACACAGAGCTGTAAAATGTCACCAGCACAAGCCTTAAAAAGGCATCTTAAGAGGGTGGAGGGAATAGCAAAGAATGGGTCTTACCACCTAGAAGGGCAACACTTACCAATGGAGCTGTTCACAGGGACTTGCACAACATTCTCCCAGAAATCTCAAGACATGTCTGTAAAACACAGACCTAATGTAGTAGATTCATTTGAACAGGAATAATTAAAATGTTAACATGAGGAGAAAAAATAAAATTGTGAATATTGAAAAAATAAAATTCCTTCTCAGATTCCCAGCTGGCTAATAATTAAGCTTTGATGAGCATGACAACAGGGCAAGGACAAGGAAGCTTTCATTTCACTGCAGTTTACTGGGGAGTTGTGTTCAGCTCCGGTAGGAATAGCTGCATGGATCAGGTGTTTCACTGTTAAGAGCTCAGCCACAGTGCCGTGGTGTTGGTGGACTACAGTTCAGAATCCCAGGACAGGTCAGCTTGGAAAGAACCAGTGGGTTACATGGTCCAACATCCCTGCTCAAGCAGGGTTAGCCAGAGCACATGGCACAGGACTGTGTCCAGATTATTTTAAGTATCTCCAGTGAGGGAGACTCCACAACCTTAGGCACTTCCTCATGGGTACACAGAACAATTCTCTGAACACACTTCCAAAGTCTGGTTGAATGTCCCAGAAAAATCTCCATTGTAGCAGCCCCTCACACATTATCTGAGGGCCTCCCCTCCAGGACTGCTATCTGCATTTGTCTGAAGATAACAGCCTTTGGCTGGTTCCTGCAGGGCTGGAAAGCACAGCCTGCAGAGCTCTAATCTCTGCACTGCTCTCCCACGGAAACAGGGCCTGCAGGAGGAACAACGGCTTTTGTAGCCACCCAGTAATGAGATTGCAAACCTCAGATCCTGAAAAATAATCATGCTCCCTACGCAAGGTAGGAGATTACCTTGGAAATATCTCAAACCCAATATACTCTAAATGCCTTTTTAATCTGCTTTTTGACTCCTTTTTAAAGTACATCAATCCTAAATCAAGGTTAGATTTCCCAGTTTCCCTCTGTCAAACTGTCAGATCATAAAGTAATATAATGAATAGCAAAGTTTGCATACGTTCACATGAGTCGCAGAGGCTGGAACCTGAAAAAAACCCTGAAATTTATTGTGAAATGTCTGAGGTGAAACAAAATCCATAAAGCTGTGATGATACATCACTACACCAGCCCAGCAGCAACACATTGTATGCAGAGATACTTATTATGCAAAATGGGTTTCTTATTAGACTAAGAGTAAACTAATAAAACCATCCACATACAAACACAGACACCTATCAAATAAACAAAATCCTACCTGAGTGAGACCAGGAAGTGCAATAAATATTATGTGTGCTTCAGTGTCCTTGAGAGATTTTTGAAAGCCCAAATGCCAGTCAGCTGTTTGAGCATTACTTTCTGATTAGGTAAGCAGTCTCATTTGGACATCTCACTGACATTATGCATTCAGCCCTTCCTCTTTTCTAGTGCCAAGACCTCTAAAATCAGAGAGGACAGGATGCAGTTGGGCAGCTGGGTGTGGAATTAACTAACCACATTGGCACTTGTTATTTTCTTTCCAGTTATTCTGAATCATTTGGTGTCAGGCTGAAGTATTCCATAGGGCACTTGGACACTGGCTGGTAAGCTTCAGGACTCCAGCTGATCAGTTTTTTAAGTCATAGGAAATCACTCAACAACAAAAGGCCTGATTACCATGGCTGCACTTCAGTGGGGAAATAGAGAGCAGCTGAGCATGCCTTGAGGCAGTCATTACCAGGGCATCACAGCCACTTCAACATCAAGCAGCATTATCCACCTGCAAGTCCTGCTGTGCTGAGCAAAGCAAAAGCCTCACTGTGCCCAGTTGGTTCAAAGGAAGAAGCCTGGAGGGTTTACAGCCCAGCACTTCAGTTCTGGGCTCAAAAACACACAGGCAGCCACATAATGCCATTCCCTCAGGTGTGGTAATACTTTCTTGATGCAAACAGCAGAAGCAGGAGTAATACCTTAGCTATCCTTAACTTTCAACAGTGAAGACATGTCTCCTGAACCCTTTGTTGGCTTCCTTAGAAAAAATGTAATTTCCCCCCAAAATACTCATCTAAACTACTCACAAAGACATCTTGTCTTTTTCCTTCAAATTTCAGGATAAAACTTTGCTTGGATGAAAAACTAAAGCAGTGGACAGGAAGGCAGTGCACTAAATCCACATCTTTCTGCTGCTTGCCCCTCTGTCCTTCTGCCTGGATTTTGCTGTTTCTGCTATACAATGAGTTGAAACTCAGAGTGGTTGAAAGAGCTGCTTCCTTCTCCTAGGCTGGTGCATTTGCAGACACCGACAAGGAGTTCAGCGTTTACATGCCACAACCCCAGAAATCACTTGGAGTTCACAGGACTGAAGTCAGCTCATGCTGGGTGAGGACTGTCCTGCAGGATCTTTCTACATTGTTCTTGAAGATCTGATCCTTCCTGGAGAGGTAAACTGTGAATTTGGGGAGCAGTCAATATGGCCATTAATTGAACTTCCAGTACAACTGATGGCTTGTAAAGCCAGTATAAGAAAGGTTATTGTCCAAGAACAAAAAAAATAGCTAAATATATTGAATCAGATTTGACTCGAGGCCCAGAAACAGGAGAAAGAGATTGAAAATATGCCATACTACCTCTCATTTAATCACATTATTATTTACTTATTTCTTCACTCAGCATATTTTCTTTCAGCCAGAGGGGGAGAATCCCTCCAGGAGGTCACTGTTAATAAACTGAAAGGTGTATTTCATGTACTTCTGACTGATCAACATCAAGGCCTCGCTCCATGCATGCAATAATCCAACCTCACATGTAATTAACAATGTCCACTTTAATAATGGTCAGGAATGCAGGCTCTCTTCCCCCGACCTCAAAGGATTTTGGCTGTAAAAGGGTCCAGTATTTCAAGGTCATCTCAACAGTCTAAAATTTGGATGTAATTCACTCTTTTGTTGACACAGCCTTGCACAAGGTTAAGGGGTGTTTTAATTCAGGTGAAAACCAGGCTCCCTTCTCCTCAACCAGATGAAGGTAGCTGCTAGGGTCCCAGTTTCTAGAATTACAAGAGAAACTAAAACAGTCTTACCTTTCCTATTATGAATGCTAGCCTGCAGGGTGCTTTAGAAAAGAAAAAGAAGGTTGCAGACCTCTTATGATCACAGAGATCATTGCAGAAAAAATGCAGAATACATCTGTATGGTACCTCCCCTCCCTGAAATTCAGGGACTCCAACACCTGCTTCTACAAGTCCTTAAAGAGACAATTTAGAAACTCCATCTGCTTCATCATGAGCAACACTGGGGCCCTTCTAAGGGGGTTTCTAAAGTGAACATCAGCCAAGGGCAGGTGGAATGATGTGGGTGGTCAATGAATCAGTCTCCTTAAGACACAATGCCTGTGTAACTGGACATTCCCAAGCAGAAGATTTGAGGAAGAAAGAGCAAAAGAATTCTCACTGTGAGAGAAGCAATGCCAGGGGAAGCACAGCCCTTTGCATGAAGCAGAAGCTGAGGCTTGCTGGGAATCCACAGAACAGAGGAGGCTGAGAGAGCAGCCAAAGAATGATGAGAGGCCTCTAAGCTGCCTATGTTTTGCTCCCTTTCTGATTCCAGACTGGGGATGTGGCAGGGTCCAGAGATGCCTCCAGCTCTGACCCCTTGCTGTTCTCCCTTCTCTACCTGTGTCCAACCAGCTCAGTCACTGTGTGTGACTCAGTGCTGAGGTGAATTGAAGCCCGTAGCAGAAAGGAGATCCCACTGAAGACAGAGGCCTCTTGCAGAACTCTCTGATCCTGACCCCACATGAAAACCATTTCTCTGAAACCCTCTCACCAGTACTCAAGAGAACAGCCCAACCAGTCCCTGCAACAAGCCATCCTCTGTTGTGAAGCCCACACTCTTGGATTTAGATGGTGAAAGTGTCCTGCACTGTAGGAGTCATGTAGTCAACAGCTGAGATTAGAGATTCTGGAAAGAAAAAAAACAAAACAAGTAGAAGTAAACCAACAGTTGTTCTCAACTGAGTTCCAGGCCAGGAAGAAAGGAATTAAATTATTTACATAGGGTTCTCAAGCAATCATTATCAGGGCTGAGACCTGGGCCCCAAAGACTCAATCCCAGCTTCATGCATTTTTTAACTCTTGGGCATACCATGGTCTTAGTAAACAAGTAATTCTTGTTTCTAGAGCTGCTGCTTTTAGGCTGGAAGCAGTTTTCATCTATATCTCCCCATGTGTCTGTTCCCATTAATACCAATTTTAAAAGAACCCTGCTGCTTTTCCATTGCCATCCTTACACATTAAACAGAAGAAATAGGAGGCTTTAGCTGTAATTATGGGTTTGACTTGTAGAGAAGGTATCCCATGAAGACTGACACAGCTGAATACCTCCCCAAGCACACCAATTTCTCTCAACAGGAGTTTTCAGAGGCAAAAATTCAATTGTAGCTGTGTAATACATTGAGCAGACAATGCCAGTGATTATCCAGCAACATTACATCAAAAAGCACCAGCAGTGCTGACTTGCAAAGGGGCTTAAAGTGTTCTGAAGAGTTACCCTGCAAAGGATGACAAGGTCCTTCAAGGACCACATGTATTTTGTCCCTTTTACTCTTTGGCTTCTCTGTGAGACCTCTAGGGCCAGACCAGTCCTATAAAACACTGCAGATACCTCACATTTTCTTGCAGGTAGACATACCCCACACAAGCCAGCAAGTGGCTTTCCCTCTCTCTCCCAAGCCATGAAAACTCCAGCCCACCTCCCAGTTCAGTCCTCTGACTGCGTGACAAGGGAGCACTCCTTGGAACTCCACTGCCCAAGTTCCCACTGAATGCAAGTCTGTCATTCTGCTTTCCCAAAATCCTAGGTATATCCTCTCCAATTCACATCACGACCAGGAAATTGCCTTCTTTCCAATCTTGCCCTCCCTAGCAGTCAGGCAACCCTCCTGGATGTTGCAAGTGGCCACTTACAGTAGGATAAGTAAGCCCTGTGGCTCAGATGGACTCAATGCACCCCTTGAGTAGGGTCAGGCTGGCAGACAGTCCCAGGGAGACCTTTAATTTATGTGGAGCGCAAGCCCACAGTGAAGACTGTGGTGTCAGCCAAAGCCAGAAGGAAGTAGTGGCTCTGCAGCAACAAACACAAATCAGGAAACATGGCAACCAGCCACATGCTGGCTTAGGGCATGGCTGTGAGGAAGTGCAGAAATGTTTTCCAATGAGGTATCTTTGCAACGCAACATCCTCAATGCCAAGTGCGGAGGAATGAGGATGAACCAGGCACAGGGGGGGAAGTACTACAGTGCCAAATTCTATAAAGGCATCTGGGGTCACAAGTGAGGTCACATTGCTTGCAAATCACCACAGCCACGGTCCTGTCTGCAGCTGTGCCAAGGCCAGTGTTTTCCAAACCTCTCCTTGACACCTGTTGGAAAACTAGGAAACACAGGGTCCACATTTCTTCTTTATCTGGGGAGTACCTTTTTGACTTTTCTGGATGCTTCACGGATATACCTCCAAAAATAGATGTGCACTGGGGGCTACCAGGAGATATAAAAGCCAGTGAGCCATCTGCTCTTTTCCAAGCTTCCTTCCCATCTGGCCTGACACATCTAGACAAGAGTTCAGTGCTGTTCCTGTGTTCTCACTGGGCTCCTTCCATTTGAGTCATTGAATTCACACAGAACTCAGGATGCATGCAAAAGTATTATGCTTTTCTTCCAAACCTCCACGTTCTACTTGCTCCAGCAAGAATTCTGAGTCCCGCCAGCCCCATTCTATGGTCATGCATTCTACAAAGTCTTCACCTAGGAATTTCAAGTAGCAACTCAGAAAATAGTGTTTTGAAAAGGCCTAACTAGTTGCTCTGGAGACCAGCAAGCACTACAGATCTTTGCACACCTGCCCATTCTACCTCTAACTCCCTGTCTCCCTCTTTGTGTGCTCAAGTGCTTCTAATCTCCATATACCACCCAACAACTTCCTCTGAAATGTGTGTGCTCACCACCTATTAAAGGCTGGCAAACACAGATATATGTTTTGAGGCATGACCTGATGTATGGCTCAAAGGAATGTTGGTTTAAAAGGGGAGTGAATCTACCCCTGCCCCTACTTTCTGGCAGCCTGACATACATGGTTTGGCTTTTGCCTTGCATCCAGCCCAAACGGGGCCAAATGAGGTCAAAAATTCTAGGAAAAGCCTGAATTAGATGGAATGTAAGTGCTTGACTGCTAATTATTCATATGACCTCAAAGCCTTGGACAGCCAGGGGTCTTCTACAGGATAAATTACAAGATGATAGATACAGACACTTAGGCTCTAAAGACAAGGACTCTGATAAATAAGATCTAGCCAGTCTGTCTGTGGTCAAGACATTTCTATCTCATGTATGATGCCCAAAGCTGCGTGTCTTACCTTAACAAAGTAACAAAAACATCTGGGAAAGAAAAATCACTCTAGGGATAGTAATTTGCATACCCTAAGAAATGGATGATCCAGGTCTGAATACAGTGGAGGATAGAGAGAATTTTTCATGCAAAGGTCTTCATCCTCCAACTACTTTCACATCACTCCACTGCATCACCAGGAGTGCGGCCACAAAGTTTGCCACTATAGACCCTCAGGGCCAGTTCTGCTTGGAAAACTGTAATTCCCTCCCTGTGAATTCCTGCACTGTGCATGTCTTTCACCAAAAATTCAGTCATCTCCTCTGGGAAAAGAAAACAAGACAACAGCTTTCCCTGTCATGAGAAGATGAGTTCAAATGTGACTTTGGGTGGCTGCACTGAGCCACTTGCAAACATCCTGCGCTCAGCTGGTAAAAGGCAACATCGAGGTGGAACCCACAACCCAAGGTGGAATTTTACAGCACCTGCTCAAAACAAAGCTGGAAAGCAAAGAAGAGGGTGACAAAGCCAAAATGAAGGATGGAAGAGAATACAAGATCTGAGGTCAACATCAAAACCTAACCAAATGGAAATCTCCAGACAGAAACATTAAAGTCCAGAAGGAAAGAAGAATGAACCAAAAAAAGTTTCATGATGAAATTTGCAACTCAGAGCAGAATAAAATTAGTTGAGGAACAAAATAAGAGACAAAAAGGGACTCAAGTAATGCTAAAGAAAGTTTGGAAAAAGAAGTGTTCTCACCAGAGAAATATTAAAAAAAATCTTTTACAGAAGTATTTACTTTTTATGGAAGTTAATATTGTCTAACAAAAAAAGAGACTAAACTCTGATTCCAAAATCACATGTGCACTCATGCCTGCAGTCAGGTCTCAAAAGTCAGACATTGATACATTTCCAAACTGCAGAATTTATAAGCCAATCTAAGGCTGTTTGTTTGCTGTCTGGAGTATCAAGCTATGAACCAAGTTTTCCATCCTGTTTGGTTTTGATTTCAACATTCTATCTGGAACATTCAGCTCATGTTTTCATGTTTTTCTAAGCAACCATGAGGGTTAGAATTTTTTTTTTAATTAGAAGAAGGAGTTTCTTATGCAATGACTTTTTTCCAGCAGCTTTTAAGAAAAAAAAATACAACATCCTGAGACTGCTGAGAAAGCCAGAAGGCTTAGTATCTATTGCAATATGCCATAAAAAAAAGGCTTTTCATTTCCCCTCCACACATAAGTCACTTATTTCTGTCATTAAGTCTTTATTCCAAAGGTTTTACTGCAGTATGTGCTGAACCAGTGTACTACAACGAACAATTTTCAACTTCTTTAAAGAATTTCCATTAAAGCATGATTTGGATGGTTCAACAAGAAAATATCATTGATACTATACCTGTCATAGACAAACAAACAAACATACATCTGTGTTTGGATGGGATCAAGACATTGTTTTATGGAGAAGCAGTGCTCCCAAGACCACTACAAAGTCACATGGTGCCCATGAGTGCCAGATTTTAGGCTCACATCTCAAAGGAAACTCAAATTAAGTGGAAAATCACAAGTAGACACAAAGCCCCTTAATGATTTCATCAAGAAAGAGCCCTCTGCTGTGTTGATTCTGGCTAATACAAAATATCTAAGCCCTCATCAAAATGTAAGTGTTGAAGCATGTAAATAAATGATGAAGCAAGTTCTCCCACTTCAGGAGAGCTTTGGCTTTCTTTGCCCATGGATATTCCCACACAGATGCATGCCAGCCCATGCTGGTCTTCCAACGTATGTCCCTAAATGCATCCAAACTTGAAAAGTCTCCCCTTGTCTCCCCTGGACAGCAAAATCCAACCAGAGTCAGAAGGAAGCCACATTGGACTGAGAAGTGCCAGAGGTGTGTCCTTGGTTTCCTGGAGAAAAACTGTTCTCCTGGGAACTACCAGGATTTGGAAGGACTTTTTTCTCTTCCCTGGCATGATATGACTCAGTTTCAAACACAACCTTTGTGGATCCATGAGAAGAAAGAGTCTAGGCCTAAGATGAGGAGACTTGCCAGGCAGGTCTCTAGAGATGTCCTTCCACCCTTCTGCCTGTTTGCTACAGAAACTTTTGTTGAGGATGTCCTTTGACAGACCACCTGAGGACAGGGACAGGAGTTACACCATTTTTTATGCTACTTTTTAAGAACCTGCAAGAAAGGACATTAATTTCTTGCCCAAGTAATTTGTCTACTGCTTTGCTATCCTCATCCTGGGAAACACTTTTCTGGTTCTGATGTCCCTTGCTGGGATCTAATACCAATATAGCTAGCAGGAACATAGAGAACACATTACTCTGTCACAGCTAACCTCACATCAATCACACCAGCCCCCAAAAAGGAAGCACAGTCATTTTTCCAAACTCACTGTAGTGTCCTGACTACTGATTTTTCACCAATTATTAATTAATTAATCATTACTCAATTATACCAATCGTATTTCAACTGTACCAATTATCTTTTCCTCCAAGTGTGAAAGACTTGTCTCCTTAGAAAAGTAGGAATGTGGGAGGTTGAAATATGTGTTTGTGAAAGTGCCAGGTAAGAGCAGGAAAGAAACCAGGCATTGGAAAGCAGAAGAGTAGATGGAAAAGGTAGGAATTACATTGTCTGGGGGAGTAAATGCTTCAGTCCTGTAATCAAACCGAAAAAGTCCTATCACTGGTGATTAAAAACTCAAATTAGTACCAAATTAAACCTACTGCATGTGCCAACATTTTTTCTAGAAGCCACGTTCTTCTCTGTAGGTCAGCTAGCAGCAAGGGTATGGCTGCAGGCAGACCCTCTCCATCTCTGCTATTTATCAGCAAGACTGTCCAAAACCACCAGAGTGAGGAAAAATGCATTGCTGTCACCATATTTCCACCTGCCTACTGTGTTTTCTGTCATTTTCCAGCCTCAATGTTCTTCCATTCCTAAGAAACCTGCAATGAAAGAGCAAAACTCATCCAAGCCCTAAAATAATATTTTTTTAAAGCCAGAGCAAGCACCACATATTCCAGCCCTTATACAAGAGTTGGGATCCCGGTGGAGACTAAGGGATTTTTTTTTGCCATGTTTGCCTCTATTTCCTCACCATAGGACTGGTATGAGGAAGGGGAGCTCCCTGGTGGCAAAACATGAATTTGCAAAGATGGACTTCCAGTGGCCCCATGTTTTCCCTGCTCACATGGAAGTCTCGGTATAACAGGAACACAGTCCTGTGCTGCCCTCTCCCAGGGCACTGAGACCAGTCAGACCTGAATGCTGAACATGATGGTGTCTAGTGCAGGGGTGCCTGTTTCAGAGCCCAGCACAACTCCCAGCTCCTCCTCACAAACCTGGTATCCCTCTCTCCAGCCCAGGCATGCGAGCTGTGCTGGGACACACATTCACAGGCCAGGCGGTAACTGTGTTTGGTTAATGACAAAATCAACAGCAACCAGATTACTGTCACCCATCCAGGTTTCATGACACCCCAAAACAGAAGCAAGACCCAGCCAAAATCCAGTGGAATTTGGGTGAAAAAGAGCTCGGACTGCCACGATTTTCACAAAACAAGAGGGCTCCACTTTTTCCCTACCTGATTTTTAGCACTGCCTTCTTAGGCAACAGTCCTGATCAAGTTCCCAGCAGCCCTTAAAGAGTTAGGATCTCAGGGAATCTGGAGGAACTAAACCACTCCATCTCACACATACAGCTCCACCACTCCTCTCTGCCTGAAGATCAGCAGACCCACAATCTGGACATTCCTGGCATATCTAGTGCCTCCAAGGGACCTGGAAAAGAGAGACAACAGTGACATATCACCAGTCCTTTCCAGCTTGTGCTCTGCCCTGCAGCCTCAGGACGCAGATGAACGATGTTCACACCACCTTGGACAGCTCTTTATACCCCCCCAGCCCAAGGCAGAGGTCTCCTGCCCAGCTGCACCTGCAGCAGGTGTTGCAAATGCCAGGAGTCCTCATGGATTCAGGAGGCAATGAGTGTCCTGGGGTGACTTTATGATGCCTGTATCCCCAAATCGTGTGTTCTGTTTATGTTACATATTAAGTTCTGCACCTTTAAGACTGGTTCTGAGAGCGAAGAGGAGAAAGAAGAAGCTGCAGTTTGTTTTCAGAAACGGCCTTCACTCCCTCACAGCTCTCTCCGGACTGTGTTGTCTGCAGCACAGACAGACAGCGGGACAGAGCTCTCCTTTGCTTTTAGTTAGTTTTAGCTAGCTGGGGCAGGGAAGTTCCCCGGACTGTGGTTTCTTTCCTTTTTTCCTTGGATCTGTTCAAACCTGCTCTGGACTGGAAACCCAGCACACCCCAGGAGCTCACGCCTGTGGCCCACCAGGGCCTGGGCCTCGGCACCCTCCAGCGCCTGAGAGATTGATAAGAGACTGAGCGAGCCGAGCTGCACCTCACAGCAAGGACTTTCCTGGATTTGCCATCTCTGAACAGCGAGAGGTTTCATTGTTTAATATCATTCCATTTTTATGCTTGTGGATATTTTGCTTGTTAAATAAACAGCTTTTTCCACTTTCCTTCAAGGAAATTTTTTTCCCGAACCAGTTGGGGGAGGGGCAGCTTGAATCTGTTCTTTTTTTTTCCGGGAGAGACCCCATTTGGAGGTTTCCTCTCAAATTTGTCCTAAACCAGGACAATGAGCCAAAACCAGAAAGGACGAAGGTTATTAAAACTAGAGGCATAATGCCAAACTCAGGACATTCCTGCCTGCACATGGGACGCTGGCAGACCACCTAGATGACCTCCTGCTGCCAGCTGACTCCCTTTGTCTATCCTCCCAAGGTATCTCCTGCCAGGAAGAAGACACCAGGCTAGACAGACCTCTGATCCAACCCAGGACAGCTCTAATGGGAGCAGAGAGCTGACACATCTCAGGCTGTAGCAGCCTGCTCTTAGGCAGTGCCCTCTGCAGCTCTCTAATGCTTCTTCCCAGGCTGGAATTGCACCATGCTCCAGGAATGACCCAGAGCTGGACAAGTTTGTCTCTGTAAGAAATAATCACAGCAGCTGGGGATAAACAAGAACAACAGACAGGTGGGCAAGGCCACAGAGGGGCCCAAAGCCTCAGAAGGAAGTGGGGGGAGGGTAGGAAAGAGGGGAAAATAAAAAGGAGGAAAATAAATATTTGGAAACTGCTAGTTTGCCTCTGGCTGAGAAAGTCAGGACTGCTCTCTGATAGACTTACAAATTCCCTTCAAGCCACCAGATGGTGCCATGCCTTCAGTCACCAGCAGGCAGCTGGTCTGGGACAACAGCGCTCCCTCCGCTCCAGCAGCATCCGATGGGCTCTGCCCTCAAACTGCTGGGAGAAGGGAAGGCACAGCCTCGCTCTGCCCCGGGCCCGGGCTGTCCAGCGGGACATCTCCCAGCTGCAGGGCCTCTTCCACCTTGAGCCGGGGCGAGGCTGATGCTGAATGTGGCCTGAGACAGTCGGGATCCGCGAGAGGAGAGAAAATGAGCCTGGAAACCCATGGAGCTGGAGAGAAGGTCAAGAGTACTACTTTGAGCACTGCAAGAGCAAAGCATCATATATTGGGAGAAAGAGTCCTGTGATGGGCAATCTGGCAGGGGAAACACTGGCCAGGAGTTGTGTTTTGGTTACATTCGAGTGTTTTTGAACTAGCAGAAGTGTCAGAACTCTAGGGAAGGATTAGAGAGTAGCCTGCTCAGGGAAGCTGCTGTGGCTGGCCAGATTCAGCCCATACACCATCGACTGGCAAGCTGTGCTTCCTGGCCCCCTTCAGAAATGCAGCTGGAGCCATGCTCCTTCCCAGCACCCACGTGCAGCTTGTTGTGTGACCACCCATCCAGAGTTTGAGCTGTGCCACTCAGGTAATGCAGAGGCTCAGACAGAGACTGCTGCTGGCTGAAGACTGGGAATACACAGGCTCACCCAGCTGGTCCCTGCCCCCACACCACCCAGCCTTTCTACACGGGCTATCAGTACAGATTCAGGCACACAGAACAGATCTAAAGAGGGTGGTGGAAAAAGAATGCTCCACTCATACTACCCTGTTTTTCAGTGGAGACTTCCCACAACCACTTCCCTGGACAAGACCAACCACAACAGGCATATATAGCTCACCATGACCCAGCTGTCAACCCAGAGCTATAAATACAGCTAGAGCAGAGATACAGCTATCAAGCCACTCTCAACTCCGTTCATAATCTGTCCACATCCTGCAAGCCCACAACACAGATAGGAGAGAGGTAAAGCAAACCGTCAAGAGATTCCCACCCACTGCACACTCACAGGAAACACAGCACAACCCTCTTCTTTCCCAGTGTGTATCTCTGCAATGTCCTCCTTCTCCTCCACCTCACCTGGCATACCCCAGCTAGCAGTAGTGGTAGGAGTGTTGCCCATCCATATGTGAGGCTCAGGTTTACCAGGAAAGCAAAGCCCTTTTTGAGACTACCTGATATATTGGAAGGCAAAAAAGCTGATATGCTTGCTTTCCCCAGCATCACCCATATCACTGCTGGCATGGGCAGCTCTCATAGCACTCAGACCCATCCAGACCCAGGCTATGGGCAGATCTGTCCTGCAGCCTATCCCAGCTGTGTTCCACAGGCACTGCTTCTCTCCAGTGTCACAGCAGCCATGGCCGTTGTTGGAAAATGAATGCTTAATTCTTGATACCCACCTCTGAAACTCAAGCCTCCAGTAACTACCCTAAATTCTTGGAGCATTCCCCAGAAATCATCATCAGTGTGCTACTTAATTATCTTTTGACAGTTTTGAAGGGCCTTTCACTACCCTCTAGCAAATCCTCCACAGCTATAAGACTGCTGTTGATGAACATCCATCATGCTGACTAATGTCTTCCTTTTTCATTACCCCATGCATTTATTATGGTTAGACAGTAAGCAGATTAAGGGTGGGGATTTTCCAGTCTATGCCTGTACATCACCTTGCCCTGTACATGGGGTAGGGCTAATTCACCTGCAATCTAATCTTACCCACAGAAGCCCTCCATAAAATGAACTCTCAATTTTAACAAGAGCCAAGGTCTCCCCATTCCAGAGATCCAAACTCAGACAGGTTCAATAAGTGGCCACAGCCCTGACAAACACAGACAGGCCTGCTGTTCCCAAGCCAAAACAAGGGGCCATCCTGCATGAGCAACACACTTCTAAAAGGTTTCCTTATTCTGATGCAGCTGAGCATAAACCCTGTCATAAGAAAACTCAACTGCTACAACAACCTTCTGTCTGGGTTACAGAGCGTGAGGAGTGAGGGTTCACTAATTCAGGAAATAAAATAATTATTAATGGCATTGCAGACAGCAGTTACTAATGGCATCAGAAGTAACCACCTCCACACCTGGAGCAAAGCCCACATAAGCCACAAATGCTTATTCTCCAAGAAATCCCTGCAGTTGTGCCGCATTCAGTGTAGCAGCACTATCATCTTACATGCACAGAACAGAAATGGTCTGAAGGGTCGGGTGTTACCCTGTGAAGGCAGCGAAGAATTCATCACACTCGCCACAAATTTCCTGCCTGAGGCTGTAAGAGCTGTGCAGCCTCTCTGGGCTCAGCCCTCCCCTTCTATAAAAGGGGCTGCACACACAGCCCCGTCTCACAACAAAAGCTCTGGAGCACAATCACAGGGAACGCTGCAAAGCATTCGGGTAATGCAGGCAGAGATGTTGCTTAAAGCTTTACCCACTGGTTCAAGGCCTCGCTATATTCAACTCAAGCCTCCCTTCTCACACTGACAGGGATTTAAGATCCAATTCCCGTGTATGCAGAGAAAACGCATCATTGTAAGTTTTGTACATTGACTCTTTTGAGGATTTAAAAGCGAGAGTTGAGTAGTAGCCAGCCCATAAGCTGCTTCTGGAGCAAGATGCATTTCATACTCACCATAAAAAGTGTTTCTGACAGGTTTTAGTGGCAACAAAATCAAAGAGGAAGAAAAAAAGAGCCAGGTACGAGAGTACCTTGATGGCATTCTTGCTTACTTTAATTTATGTGAAGCTGTTCCACTGCTGAGCTGCCTTCTTGTGTTATTTCTTCTTTTGTCTTTCTAGTGAAAATACCCCAGGGGTAATGAAGCACTGAGCTAACTTCCCCATCCTACTCAATCCAGACCAATTCTGATGAGGTTGATAAAATTCACCCAGTTTTACAGCAGCAAGCAGGGTCAAATTTTAGTCTGGCTGCTTATAGTCTGCAGTTTTTACCATGTGGAAGTTAGAAGAATTGCAACCTGCAGCAATTGTGGAAGTTGATGGCAAATTAAAGGGAAAGTGAATTCTAGCATTCATCTGTAGCAATTTAGGAACAGCCTTTTCATTACTGTAAAAATAGCAAGTATTGATAAGCAGCACCTAGCTCTGATCTGCACTAAATCTCAAATTGCAATACAGAAAAAGCAGGAACAATGTTAACACTCCAAAAACAGGAATCTAATGTAAAGGGGAAAAGCAGCTTGCCCAGACTCACTGCATGGACTAGGACAGGGCTTATCCTAGGATATGATAGGACAGGCCATAGGATAGGAACCAGGCTCTGGTTCCTGCATCCTGTCTGTTGCACCACCTCCTCAGAAAAGGGATGGAGCATCACAGCAGTTTCCGGAAATCACCCTTAGATTCTCCTGTCCCCAAATTTCTCTTTAAATTTTTACTCCAGCACACCTGCTGAGCAGAATATTGCAGCAATGCACAGCCATGGGCTCCTCATGGGGTTTTCTGCTGTGAAATAGCTGTGACTGTAAGGTTTACAGAGACTTTCTGTTCCTGTCTAAAATTATCTTTGCTGATCCTTGCGATGCCAAGATCACAGAGCCAATCTTCCACAAGTCCTGAGAAAAAGGCACTGTATTTCAGGCACACTCAGCTAGTGTTGTTAAAGCAGCATCCATCAGCCACGACCGAAGCTCTGGGTCAACACCGTCCACAAGGGCACACCACTGCCTGTTCCTTCACTGCATCAGATAGCACAGAGAGTCAGGGTCTGGGTGCTCTGTGGCTGTTCAGCAAAACAGGAGCCTCTGTGATCCCTGCTCCAACTGTGAGATCAGGGCAAAAGTGGATGAAAAGACGGCAGGTGGATGCAGGCAGATGGGGGAAGCGGGGCTAAGAGGGAGACAACAGCAATTAGCATAAGCAGCGGCAACCTTAGCTCACCAGCTGCTTTGCCGAGTGTCTGCCTTCCCGATTTCCAACAGCAAAGCAGCAATTTGCCGACGAGCACAGTCAGTAGCCAAGGCTACCCCCCAGGACTGAAACTATCAGGGAAAACAAACTATTTCCATGGTACAAAAGCATGGCTTGCAGGGCTGTGATGTAGGAGTTTGCCTAAGTAAGGCATGGAGCATGCAGCTCAAAACAGACACCAAATACTTCAGAGCGAAAGGCTAAAAAAGGAAGGTTTTAGAGGAGGAAATGAGTCAGTAGCTTGGAGGACGGGAGGGGGAGTTCAAATAGCTGAGGCATATAAAGTAAGCAAGTAGTCACTATCTCAAAAGCCACAAAGTCAGCAAAGTGGATGTATTGATCACAGGTTTTTGTGGATGTAGCACCTCATTCAAAAATGGAGTCCATGGGTGACTTTTTATATTGATCCGATCCTTCACTGACTGTGCAGACATTTGCCAGCTGCAGCTCATACTCGTGTTTCTGACTGGAGCTAAAGTGGTCACCACCAGCTACAGGATTGCTGGAATCTCTCAGGGTTGCCCCTGGCTGAGATGGACTTTTTGGGAGGCAGTGTGTGTGGGGAGGGGGGAAGTTTCAGGCTGATTTGCAAATACCATTTGCCTTAAGAGAGGGAAGGGGATTCACCTTTCATGATGGTTTATCAAAACGTACAGTCTGACCTTCCAGCCTAGCTTATTTATAGCATTTACACTACAGAAAAAAAAGGGAAAGGCTGGTTCAGTGCTGAAAAGCAGAAGAGCTAGTAAAAAAAAACCCTTTTTCTCCACAATGCAATTCACAACATTCATGTCTGTCATTGTGACAGCTTTGTATTGCACTGAGAGGCTGGTGACAAAGGGGTCTCACCACTTTAGCCTCGCTCACCACGCACCACACCACCTGTAACAGGGTGCACAACACACTAAGCCAGAGATGTTGGTGTCAGAGTGGCAGTAACCTCCTCACCTCTGCCCAGGTCCTTGTCCCATTCAAAGGCTGGCACTGCTAGAGAGGGAAGGAACTCAGAAATAGAAACGAAATTTCCTCCTGCCCTCCCCAAACAAGGGAGCATCCCCTGGGTTCAGGCACCAAGGCAGGAGCTACAGAACAGCTTTGACAGGACCCTGCTGAGCCAGGCTGAGGGAACCCCAGCACTACAAAGGGTTGGGGTGATGCTTAAGGCACATGAGGAGAGGGCTGTCAGGTCAGGGAGCAGCACAGGGCTGGAGAAGCAGGCTCCCTTTCCCTATACAACCAGCAGCACAGGATTGACATGCAGCAGGGGTTCCCAACCATGCAATACACACTGTTAATCCTCAGCAGACAGCTCTGGGGCAGGGCTGGAGCTCCCAGTGCCCATGCTGGAACAGCAGTGCAGGGGCTGGGGAGCCCTGTGCTAAGGCAGGCTGGTACTACCATAACCACACACCTTCTGTGTATTTTGGTGCACAGTTCCTGCCTCAAAGCACCACAACTGCTGTGTTTCACTGGGCTACGCTGTTTTGTCTTTTGGGGAATGAAACATTTCAAAAAGCTGTTATGGCTGTTGGTGAGTGAGTGCCCTTCCCAGAGTAGGCACATCTTTCTCATGAAGCAGGAAAAAGTGAGTTTTCTCTTACTCTGCTGGTAAAGGAGTTCTTGTCTCTACTGAAGTTCCTTTAACAGGTTAGATACTTTCTCAACCTACTGCAACGTTTCCAAAACCTCCTCTCAGAACAGACGGAGCCAAGAGACCAGTTCCACCTCATTTGCCCTTATAAGTACACAGCATGAAATAGCCCCAGCCCTGTTCTCATGGCCTTGCATCATCTCCTCCCCTCCTCCCCAGGATGTCTCACTTCTGTACCCCTTTGTCAGTGTGAAACCCCTCTAGGAAGAGCAAGCCCGGAACAGTAACAGACAAATAACCCACATCAATTATGACTAGAAAGCACAGCTGCCCCAGGTTTCTGCTATGTGCCACCAGAGATGGAAGTCTGCAGTGGCACTGCCACACGGCGCTGACCACCACTGCCTGGATTTCCTCTCCAAGCCACAATCACAGCAGGGAGGCAGGACCAGGAGTTGTCCAGAGAAACTTATGAACCGGACTGAAGCTCTCCCTACTACACAGGCACTTTATCTGACTTGGTTTAGGAAAGGGAAAAAAAAAAAATCAAACATGCCCCTGTTCATTTCTTGTTAATACTTCCAAAGTCAAGATTTGGGGTCAAATTCAAGCATTCCTTGATTAAATGTATCAGAAAGGAGTGTAGGGAAGAACTATCCACTCAGGCCAATTGAAGTCTGAGTCGTGCTGGTATGTCTTTTGCTAATTTCATTACAAATCTGATGCAAGAGCTATTGCAAAAAGGAACCCCTGGCAGGAGTAAGTCACCCAGCACAAGAGACGAATGAAAGAGGATGACTTTTTCAAGGCACCCATCTTTGGTATAGGGTCTTTCAGCAACTTCTCTCTCATGTAAACAGGCCTAAAAACATCTAAAAAGAGCATTTACTGGGATAGAAGGGAAAGGAAGGGGAAAATTTTTTATTTTTCCCCTCTACTGCAAAGAGGGGGAAAATAAAATAAAAATTAAACCCCTTTAACTAGAACAGTAATATAGATGAAATCGGTAAGGTGCCCAAGCATTGCTCACACCTTTTTATAGTGAAGCTTCATGATAGTTCTAATTAAGTATTGTTTCCTTATACCCCAGCCGTGAAAACGCCGCCATCGAGTCTTGTTTTTGTTTCCTGCTCACAGGGAGGACCAGCCCCAACAAATAAGCTTTTGATGCTGGGGGCCTTTTGCTCATCGACTCAAGTCAGGAACATCACTGCAGTCACGATTCGGTGATGAAAACCTAACTTTCTATACATTTTGTACTATCAGCAGATGTCTTCGTACTCTGATTACAAGCAGCTCGAGCCTCGCTGGCCACAAACATTAAGGAATTAGTATTTTCGTCAGGGCGAGCAAGATTGCCATGAACACGGAACAGCAACTTCTCAGAGCGCCCCGGCCTCGGCAGCAGCGTTTTCTCAGGGCCGCCTTTGTCCCGAGGACAACCCGCTCGTTGTTTCGGCCGCCGGCACGAAGCAGCGCTGGGATCCGGGATCCGCGGGTGCCGGCGGGAAGCGCTGGGCTCCTGCAGCAGCAGCCTGAGCCAATCAGAACCGCCTGTCTGAGATCGCACCAAAGTAGGTAGTGAAAAACCCTCGGAGGAAGAAAAAAAAAAGAAAAAAGAAAAACTCCCACACTTCCGCCCGGCCGCCCGCCCCTAGCCGCTCCTGCTGCTGCGACCGCCTCCACCCGCAGGCTCCCTACCCGCCCCATAGCCGCTCCCCGACGCCCTCACGACAGTCCCTTCCAGCCGCGTTCCCAGCACTCAAATTCTCCTCGTACGCCCCCGCGCTCTCCCTCACGGCTCCCTGAGCCCCTGGCTCTGCCCTCAGTGTCTTCCCTGCCCCCCCAACCGCGGCACACCTTGGAGCAGGTAACCCTGCCCACCCAGCTGAGCTGGCGCGCCATAGGCCTACTGGCACGTCAATCACCCGGAGTATCCCTGTGATTGGTTAACTCGGCAGGGGCGGGGCCGTGCATGGCTGCCGG
>VWYI01006397.1:244371-282448 GCA_013399455.1 Anthoscopus minutus | reverse complement strand
CCCGCCATAGCAACCGCTTCCTCCTCCTCCGGGCACGGCGGCCGTGACGTCGGCAGCGCTTCCGCTCGGCTCGCGCCCTCGCAGCTTCTCTTCCTGCCGCCGGAGCCCGCGCCGCGCCCAGACAGCCGAGGGAGCCGCCGCCACCGCACCGCGCTNATCCCGGCTGGCGCGCTTGCTGGCGGCTCCGCTGTGCCTGGCCAGTATCGTGTCCCCTTTTCCTTCTCCTTCCCTTTTTCCCGGTCCTTCCCGTTCGCCTTTGAACTTGACGCGGCGGATCCGTTCTCCTCCCTTCTCCCCCGCCCCCATCCCGCCATGAGGCGGCGGAAGGTTACTCCCACCCCGCCTCGAAGCGATGGAACTGTCCTGTCTCCTTTCCCTCCCCCCGCCGTAAGGTAATGGGACGCTCCGCGTCGCAGACAGGCGCTGGGGGCAGGCGCGTCCATTCGGCCCTGGGAGGGGGGGTTGATGAGGAGGGAGGGCGCGGCGGGAAAAGGCCATGGGGGGGGGCGCCTGTGCGCGGCACTTCCCCGCGCCGCAGGGCGCGGCCGGGAGGGGATGGGGAGGCGGCTCCTCCTCTCCCCATGAGGGGCTCAATGAGAGGGGGTCTCAGCCTCGAAGGAAGGCACTGGGCGGTGTTGGTGGGAGCCCGCCGTTTCCCCGAGGCTGGGGGCTGCCCTGCTCGGGAGGAAGCTCGGCCGCCGCCTCGGTCCCGGCGGGAGCCATCTTCCCACGGCCGAGGGGTTCGGGCCTTGCCTAGAAACTGGCGGCGGCTCCGTGGGCAGCCGGGGCCAGCACGGGCCCCCCTCCGCCGGGCCCGGCCGGAGCCCGCTGTGCTAGTGGCGGACAAAAGGGGGAAGCGGAACCCGCGGAGGGGAATCGCTAATGGTAAAAAACAGGGTGTCGCAGCGGCCGCTCGAGGAAGCTGAAATTTTGAGGTAGTTGCTGCAAGGACTTGGGCGTATTTTTTCTGTTTTGCTTCTCAGCACAGTACTGGAAACATTTATCCAAGGCATAACGCTGGAAGGAAAGAAACAAAAAAGTATTAAGTATCCACACCGACTTGCTTGTGTTTCCTGGCATTCAAAAAAAAAGTGTCGGGGCTTTCCTTGCATAAATGGGGCAGAATAGACCAAACGCGTCTTCGATTTCAGGGTGGCTCATTCTGTTTGCTTTGCCTATGCTCAGAGTTTGCATCCCTGTTTAACTCAGGAGTCAGAGGTTGGCAAATTTGCCTCAAATATTAGCTCATGTAGTTTTAATTGCTGCCCTGTTTTTGCTTGAGTCATGCGCAAGCATTTGTTCAGCAAAACACACTTGTGTGTTTTGACACACTTGCCTGGGTTATTTACTTGTATTAGAGGTGTTAAATATTGAGGCCTTCAATACCAGTAGGTATTTACCAGTAGTTTATTGAATATGTGGTATATCCGGGAAATGAATTTTTACTCCATAGGGCTGGCAGACAGGACTAATGTCCCTGCTTTCTCTCACACCCAAGCTGGAGCATCTGTGGCTGGTCTGCAGCGTGGAGCAGAGCTGATGGGAGTTGCAGGTGAAGCTGCTAAAAAGTCTGATGAGACTCGAAGCTCTTGTTTAAAAGGGGCTTGTCTCAACAAGCCAGCTACCACCTTGGCAGTATGCAAACCTAGTTAAGTGTGACTACTCAGCATGTCAGGCTTCATCTTGCTTTGGAACCCGGGAATTCCCAAGTCGGTCAAAACTACTATTTCTCATAGTGATCTCCTTTTTGCAACAGAGTTTAGGTTGGCTTTTTTGAGAGGCTGGAAATGAACTTGGTTTGGGGCAGAATGGAGGCCTTCTGGCAAAGTACAGTAGTGCCAGCAGGAGGTCATCCTTTGGTATCAAAAGAGCTTGGATTTTCAGCTTTTGTGTCTTGCCACAATGTTCAGTTTCTTTGCTACTGGATTAAATGAGTCCAAGGTCTTTGGAGGACCGTGCAAATTATTTTTCTTGGTTGTTAGTCAGTGCTATTCCCAGATCTGTGTAATTACAGGGTACATATGCCTCATACACAAGATAACAGCCTCATGACAATTGGTGCTGTTGGTGTCTGGCATGTTCCTACTTGCCTTGTTGGAATCACTATCAAGAGGCTCCTGCTGGGTGCAAGGGCTGACCTAAGCAATCCCATGAGAGACAGCCTGAATACAACCAGGACTTGCTTGTGAAGTTGTTCTCAGCCTTTTCCTCACCTGGTTGTTCAGTATTCACAGCAGTCTCCTCAGGAGAGGAGCATGCCTCATTCATAAGTATCAGGGTTGCCAAGAGCTGGCCTTCAAAATTTGGTTTTGAGGGTGACGTTTAAGCTTTAGGTTGCTGTAGGTTCCTGGAGAGCCACAAGAAAATTCTTCTCAGTATTTAGGCTCATAATAGCTGATTTCTTTGCTAAATGTGTTTCTGAGAAGCTTTGATTTTCTGCAAGAGTCCTTTTACACACCACCTTCCACCTGCATTACCTTAAAAACTTCAACACAGGAATGGGTGCTGCTCAAAACTACTGCCCTGCTTGCTATTACTGGCCACTGCAGTTCCTGTTTTTCAGTACTGTTGCTGGGATCGCCTTTTGTGGGTATTGCTTGTTCTGCCTACCTCAATAATTAAATCAGGAGTGAACTTCATGGTGGCTCAGAGAAGGAGATAATTTCCTCTTCAGCTGAAAACTGAGGAGATGACCTTCAGGAATTCGAAGGATAGTTTTTTCTTCCTTTTTTTTTTTTTTAATAATTGCTTTCCTACTCATGTCTTCTTATCAATAACCTTTCTTCTCGTCGGGGTGAGGTGGGGGGGAAATAAAAGCTGAATAGAGGTTTGATACCTTCCCCCTGCCAAAAGAGACCGAAAAATGCAAAATAAAAACTTGAGTCTAGCTGGCAAGATCTGTCTACAAGTGATATGCAGATGACTCTGTACTTCTTGCTGGTTTATGATGTGCAAATAATGGCCTCTTATACAACAGCAGTAAAAGGCTGTTAATTCTGTTTCCTGTCAGGCTTCAGCTCTGAGTTGAAGCCTTGGCCTCTCAGATGTACAGGTTGTCCCCTGTAAATGGAGCTGTGTCTCTGTCCAGCTATAGGTAAGCAGGGAATGTGGGCTTTTCCAGACTCCTGAAGTTACTGGTGTTCCCACACTGTTGCTGGTCTCTGGGATGAAGTTAAAGTAGCTGCTTCTTGCATTTCCTCCTTTGCATTACAGCCTTTCCTGCTCATTAAAGTGGGGATGTTAATATCAGATGTGTTTTATTGAGTGCTCAAATAACAGATCAAAAGCCAAGCAGTATTTAATGTCTTTATAATTTTGACCACCTACATTTTCAGTTGGCTTGTCTGCCTTAGGTAACACCTTTCCAGAGGCCTGATTTGTCCAAACTTGGTTTCAGCCAGATTGTTACCCTTCCTTTCTGCTAAATGCTCCCAGAACTACCTTGGCTTAGTTTTCCTGTCAAGTTGCTGGTGGTGGCCCAGGACATTCCATTGTGTGGCAGTGCAAGGTTCAGCTCTGTCTCTGAAGGGTGCTGTCTCAGACAAATCGGGGGGAAATAGGTTTAATTGAAAAAGTGTTTATTGCAGACATGTACTATGACACATTAATGAGTCAGAGGGAAGTGCCACATGGGCTCCACAGGCAGCTCTGGCAGTGGCAGGGAATTTCAAAGGTAGATGGGAGGGAGGGTAAGCCAGGCATGGGGGAAACAGGGTTTGCTGCTGAAACTAAGAACCGAATACATGGCAATAATGTGACCAGCAAACATGGGAGCACAGTGTTCTCAAATCTGCCCTTGCAATTAAACAAAGTGTGCTTTAATACATTCTTAGTGTCAGATTCTGGAAAAAAATTGATGATGCTTTTCCAAGAAGCAAAAGTTTCCACTTGAGTAGCTGTGGATAGTTCACCCTGGTGTGTACAGTGTGTGTGCATGGTTCCCAGACAAAACAAGTCAAGAACTGCATATTGGAATGTTTCTGGAGATAATGCATGCCCAGGCACCACTATAGAGAGTTCTTGGGCTCTAATCACAGGAGGGAAAACCAACAGTCTGAAATTCTCAAGACTTAAACCCAAATTTAGTTCTTCAAAGTTGTCTTGAGGCAAAGTCATTAGTTTAAGGTCTTCTTAGCTGTCTTACAGTTGAGGAAAACAGAGACTCTTCTTAGGTAAAATATTTTAAGTATTCCAGAAAAATACTGGAGCTCACAGCACTTCCTAACAAAAGAGAAGTCAAATTTCATTGTGTCAAAATCGTGTTTTGGTGCAGACTTGCTACAAATCCAGTTTACCAGTCTGGCATGTCTTTCACTCCTGAAATGGTTTTTCTGTATGTGGGGATTTTCTTAAGAAAGCTATGGATTATGTTTCAGTCTCCCCCAGTTTAGATTAAATTTCTGTTTGACTACTTGGTGATGGAGGCAAAATGTTGGGAGGTCTTAGTGGAGGCGGCTGGGTCTGGTTCCTGCAGCTGGAAGCCTGCTGGACAGAAAGCTCCCTCTTTGGGCTGCCTGGTGGAGGGGGGGCATTGTGCTGTCCCAAGACTTGTGCAGAGCTTTGCACTTCAGGCAAGAGCGAGGCTTTATGAACAAGAGCTGCTGTGTTCCTGCAGTGCCTGCTGACAAGGCAGTGCATGCCTGCCTCAGGTGCCTGCAGCAAGCTGTGTGAGATCCAGTGGGGATACTGCCATAAGTGCCACAGGATAATGTGTGAGTGGCTCAGCCCCCAGCATGTGCTGTGTCTGCAGCAGTTGCATGGAGGTGCTGGGGGACGATTCAGTCCTGTGCTGATTGCCCCAGAGAAAACTCGTTCTGTCTCTTCTTCCCTGAATGTGCTGTCCTGGCATCATTTTCCCATCTGGGAATTAGGTGGCTTGCCTGCTTGCTGCTGCCTTTTTGCACTTAAGGGTCTGTCCCCTACGGTGAATTGTCACCAGCTGGCTGATGGTCGTGGTTCCCACAAGTGCCTGCAATACATGCTGCTCACTGAACCATGTGCCAGTCGAGAGCTGGATAACTGCTTCCATCCTGGAAAAGGAACAGGACCAGGCTGGCTGCTGGAGCAGCATTCAAGCCACAGTGCAGAACATAATAACCAATGTGCTGTACTGAATCCTCTGAGCAGAGCCATATCTGGCCAAAGAGGGAAAATCCAGACTAACAAGTGTTTACTCTGTCATTACTGGGAGGGTGGAGGCTTCTCACCAGCTCTTCTTCTGGACAAGGCAGCAGAGATGAGGTTAAAATGTCACTTGAGGACATGTATTTAGAGTCTGGCATTTCTCCTTGTTCCAGTGCTCTTAGCAGTCATTCTGTTGCTGTTCTACACAGAGTGGTTGCAACTGCCTTAAAACAAAAGCTGCCTGGGGTTTGAGGTTTTTTTCCTTTTTAAGTATGTTAGTGAAGCCATTGGTGGCTGGTACAGGCCCAGGGTTGAAGAGGGAGCCCTACAGTTACGACAGTAGATCCTCTTTTCAGAGGGAATTGGTTTGTTGCGCTGTCTCATCTCAGCCCATATTGTAACACAGCTATAGGGTGTTCTCAGATGGAACAAATCTGCATTGTCCCTGGCAACACAATGGCTGCTAATGTCAGCTTGTGTGATGAATCCAGGGGTTGTACAGAAGCTGTGAAAAGGAGTAGCACCAGCTACTAACAGCCTTTTGCTTTGGAAACCTAAAAAATCCAATTGTAACTATTATTGCTTCAGCTTCTGGTCGGTCACAGTTATCAGCTGAAGTTTTACAGTGAATTTTGAGTTTCCAGACTAAGTACTTTAAACATTTTTGGAATCTGAACTGACTTGCCAGCAGTGCTTAGATTCTTTTTAAAGAAACAACTTGTCTCTCCTGTCTTGGAGATGTGTTTCTGGCTATGTAGTAGCACATGCAAATGCACATGACTGCAGAGTTCACATCAACCTGCAGCTCTGTTGCTGTTGCTTCTGGCTCTAAGCTGAGCATTAACCCCTGCTTTCAGAGTTAACATGACTTGGTGCAAGGGAATATTGAATTGACAGAGGTAGGTGACATGTACTGCTTTTCCACAATAAATAGCTTCATTTCCATGCCAGTTCAGACTTTCTGTGCATTTTCTAAGAATCTTGAGGGGATTTGTGACTAAGACCCAAGTCTTGCTACCTGTTGCCCCCTACTGAAGTACCATTACTTAGAAAATAATTGGGGAGGAAAGGGTTCTCTTGAATTCACTGTGGGTTTGTCCTTAATGAATGATAAAATAGCTGTAGGTGCTGCATTGTTTGCTTTATTAGATTAATTTTGTGTTATTTAGAGTCTCCCAAAGAGGCTCTTGCCCACACCAAACACAGGGACAGGAGGAGAAAGACCTTTGTTTTTATTCCTCATTAGCTGTCAGTCACTGAGAGCTCTTACTCTGACAAAGTGCAGTGCCTCTGTAGGGAGGAGGTGACACAGGAATGAGTCACTTTGAGTCCATGTTTGCCCTGTTGCTTGAATTTATCCTGAAAAAGGCTTTCTCCATGTACTTTCTTCACCTTATTGATGATATGCAGAAGGATGGCTGCTTGCCACACAGCTGGGGCTCGGTGACTGAATTGCTGTTTTCCTGTCCCAAAGTAAGTGCAAGCAATTCTGCATAGATTACCACTTACAGACTGACATTGTAAGTCTTGAGGGAGGTCTCTTGTATTGAGGTAAACCCTGAAAAATCAGTGTTCTCTACCCTAAAGAAAAGCTGTCTCAAATTGCTGATGTAGAAGATTGCCCTGGTTTTCTGCAACCACCACTTGGGAGCTCTAGATGCCAAACTCCATGGTAATAGATTGTGCCAGCTGTGCCATCTCTCCTTACTGGGTTAGCAGTGCTATGCAGCCACCCCAAGTTACAGGAGGAGGGATGTTGGTAGAAAGAGGAGAATCTGGGCTCATCTGAGGTCCTCCATAGTAGACACTGGTCAAGGTTTTTAAAAAAAACATATACTGAAGTAGGTGTCCAGTCCATAACCATCTCTCAAGGATAGCCTGAGCACCGAGCAGTTCTCCTGCACCTCTGTCCCCCTGGTTTTGCAGCAAAACTCTTGTTCCTTCAAAATGCAAAAGAAATCCCTTGAGCTCACATTTTGGGGCTGAAGATAAGTTAAAAAAAATGAAGAACAGCTTTTAGCCTTTTTCAGTTGTGTATCTCACCTGCTGCTGTACCCAACTGTTGGTACTGCTTATTGTGCTCGCAGCAGTGACGTGTCGTGGTTTACACAGAGGGAGGAAGGCAATTTTCCTTCTGATAGATGGATATGAGTAATGTCATTTGAATTTGGAAGACAAAAAAACAGTGAGGGAAGAAGCAGGATTCTAAAGGAATCTCACTGTTTATGCTGTGTGTAGCATTTTGAACAGATAGAGTTGGTCAGTACTGGACAGGCTGCAGTTTGGTCTTTACTGCTCTGGCCATGATGTCCTTCCAGCAGTGCCTGCTGGCTTCCCACCTTTGCAGTATTCACTCTTGCACAGCTGCTTTTAAGCTCTTCAACTTGGTGCAGTCTGAGAATAAAACTCAGATGTAAATGCTTCTACTTCCCCCTTTTTTTTTTCCGTCTCATTCCCAGAAAAGCATTAGACTGAAAATGCAGTTCAGCCTTTTGTCATTCTTGCTAGGTCTTGTAATCTTTATTCTGTGCAGCTGCCTTTAACATGAGATTGCTCATGCTGCATGTGTACCTCTTGTTCCAGCTTACGCAGGGGAATACGATACCACTCACTACAATTCCCCAGCTGACTCCAAGGTGGGAGGGGGAATGTTAAGAAGGGCTGAGCTTGCTTTAAAAACTGCTGAAGTAGTACGTGCTGAGAAGTAGAGACTTTAAACTGTTAAGATGTGCAAGGTCTCTGTTTGTAATACTGAATTCAGAGCAGCTTCCCAAAGTTGGTTTGTTCACCTAGAAACTACCACTGCAATCCCAGTACCCCACTACATTTCCCTTGATCTATAAACTAAGTCCATATGACAGGTAAGGAATTTGGCCAGTTTTACCTCTGTTCCTAAAGCTGCTAGCAAGCATGCTAGAAATGGCCGGGAAACTTTGAACAGAAGATCCTTGTGGGCTTCTCCAGCCAGCCTGAAACAAGGAAGAAAATTAAGCTGCTGTAATGCCAAGAGATGTGCTACAGCTGAGTCTTAGAGAGCAAGGGATTGGCGTGCCAGTAAAACTCCCCCAAAACAATGTTCTGGTGTAAGTGGGATTGTGCCTTCTTCGGAATAGTTTTTGGTTTGGCAGCCAGCTGTGGGCAGCAATGAGACTCCAGATTCTTTACTTGGCTTTGGAAAAGAGGGTCTGCAGCCTTTTCTGGTGAGACTGTCATGCCACAAGTGACTATTGCAAGAATCTCTTGACTTCTAGCCTTGGATTTAAGGCAGTGCCATAATATAGCTGTGAAATTAGGGGTGGAAGGCCTGAAGGTGTTTGCTGTGGTCTTTGCAGGCCTCTGGAGTACAAGTGGCCGATGAGGTGTGCCGTATCTTCTATGACATGAAAGTGCGGAAGTGCTCCACACCGGAGGAAATCAAGAAGAGGAAGAAGGCTGTCATCTTCTGCCTCAGTCCAGACAAAAAGTGCATTATTGTGGAGGAAGGCAAAGAGATTCTGGTGGGAGATGTCGGAGTGACAGTCACCGACCCTTTCAAGCACTTTGTGCAGATGCTTCCTGAGAAGGATTGCCGCTATGCCTTGTATGATGCAAGCTTCGAGACCAAGGAATCCAAAAAAGAAGAGCTGATGTTTTTCTTGTGGTAAGCCACCTTCCCAACTCTCCCATTCTTAACATGCAGTCCAGGCTCTATGGGTGAGGTCTCTGAGTGTTTATATTGCCCAGGCTGGGAAAATGGCAGGCTTAAAGTGAGCTGGGCAGCCTGATGCCTTTATTCGGAGCCATGAGATGTTCCACTTGTCCATGGTGGGTAGGATACTGCTTCTGTCTGGGCTGGATAATCAGTGTCACTAATTTCAGTCTCCGGTGTCTCCCGCTAGGGCACCAGAACAAGCACCTCTCAAAAGTAAGATGATCTACGCAAGCTCCAAGGATGCAATCAAAAAGAAATTTCAAGGTATGTAATACAGCTAATGCTCCTAATTCTGCTGTGTCGCTGGAGTACACACCAAGGCTTAATTAGTTTAGGTTTTGGAGGTTTTTGTTATTGTAGGTTTTTTGAGATACTAGTGAGAAGTGAAGTGTCATGTGACAGCTAAAATAAGCTCTGGCTCAGAAAATTTACATTATCTGACAAAATTTCAGAGGCACTAGGACAGTGCTCAGGACAAGAGCAGGTTTTGCAATGTGTGATGGACCTTATGGAGCAGCACATCTGCACCATATGGGCTAGAAACCATTAGATTCATGACGCAACACCGGATTTTGTGCAGGGCTGCCTTGGTGGCAGAGCACTTTCATTCCTGTGTCTGTTAAAATGCAGTCTCATAAACTTACTCTGCTGTAGTAAGTCAGTCTGGCTGATAGCCAAGTAGCAGTCTTCAGCTCCTCAGGCTGCACTGGGCCAAAACCTTGCACTATGCAAGACTGACAGGATCATTGTGCAGCAGTGCCAGCCTTCATAGGATGGCTTGCCCAGGAACTGGAACTGCCGTGGGAGAATGTTGTGAGCTTCACCGTGTGGAAATTGAGAAAAAGAAATCCCAAGGAAATTCTACTTTTCACCATATAAGGCAGACAGACATGGGTTGGGCTCTCCAGCCTTAAAAAGGAAAAGAAAGCACTGCTGATTGTCTAGCCCAGCTCTCAGCCTCTGCCTCTCAGATTTGCAGTGTGATGCTTTTAGCCACCTCAGCAGAGCCAGTGGGAGCTGAGTGAGCCCTCTCTGTGTGCTTGCCTGGAGCTCTCTCCCCTGCTGTGTCCAGGGCAGCACACACCAAAATGAGGGATTTGCTCTAAGAGCCTGCCATGAAAGACCAACAATCTGAGCACTGAGCTAGTGACATATTTCTCCCTTCATGTCCCTTCAGTGACATTTGGTGTGCAGCCAGATGTCTCCTGGGATGTGTCAGGGAAAAACCATCAAATTCCCTAAGCTAAGGCAGGACTTGTCTGCTTGAGTGACTGGATTGCTTCTTCTAATATTACTACCAGGTATGTTTCTTTGATTGCTTACCAGCATGTTGAAATACTGCATTATTGAGTGTTTTGCCTCTTTTTTTAGGCATAAAGCATGAATGCCAAGCAAATGGGCCAGAGGACCTGAACCGAGCTTGCATTGCTGAGAAGCTAGGAGGCTCCCTAGTCGTAGCTTTTGAAGGAAGTCCCGTGTAGATGTCATACAGTGCCACAACTCTACAAGCATTCCATGTTTTAATAGATCAGTTATATAAAGCAAACATTCTAGGCAAGGGTTTCACTAACAGTAGGGAAGCTGTCTTGTAGAATAAAGTAGATTTTGGAGATGTAGCTCGTATGTACAAATGACCCTAAATAAATCAAATTAAGGATTTATCTTGGTGTATTAATATTTGCATTGGATGTCCAGCCCAGTACTGTCCCCAATGGATTAACACTAAAGGTCTCCAAAAATTTGAGCAGTGTATCATGAAAGGTGGAGAGGCGAGAATGATCTGGTTCCTGTTCTTGCTTTTCTAAATAGTAACAAGCAAAATTTAAAAACTTTCCCCTGTAACCATTAAAGACAAAACTTAAATCCTGTATCTTCAGCTAAAGCAACATGTAAGCACCAAAACTGAGTTACATTCTTAGTGCTTGCAGTTGCAGAGCTGTCTAAAAAAGCCTAATTATGAAGCTAGACATAAAACAGACACACTTTTTCTGGAGAAATAGTCCTAATCCACTCTCTTGTAAACTCACGGTGCAGTAATAATATTTAAAGGTTCACTTGTTCTGTAGGTTCAATTTTCTTGTTATGAAGTGTCTTGAGGTCTCTTTCCTCCTGAGTGATTCTATAGAAATTGCTTTTTCTGTTGACATAGTTTAATTTAGAACTACCTTTCTCTAATATACACTTACTAGTGGATCAGATGCTTCTGAGGCTTTTATAAACACAGATTCTTACATCAGAGCTCTCCAGTTATGGGTAGTAAAATGAAAAGGAACCACAACTTAAAAAATGGTATTTTCAGCCCCAGTCTTTGGTCACTTGGTCCATTTGTCCATAATTACTATTGATTTAACTTAGTAGAACCAATCAGCCTGACTAATATGGCTTGATCTGGGCTTTTTGTCTGTTAGCTTCTTTAATTCTGTAGAAATGCATGGAAATATCACCTACTAGAAAGTTTGACCTGAAATGCCTTTTGTATGGGGGGTAGAGAACATTCCTGTGCCAGCTACAGAGCTCTTAAAAGCTTCCATGTTTCATCAGTGGTTGATTAAAGCTGTTTCCTTTGTGTAATGTGTACATGGGAGTTGCATAGAGTTTTCTTGTATGTCTGTAGAGAAAAAGAAAAAAAAAAACCAAAACCCTTAGCCTCCAGTGCATTACTGTGATATGTTCTGTGCGTGCCAAATTTGAACAGCCTAAATAAATGGGCTTTCCCTCCCCTGGGTCAGTGACTGATTGCTCTCCAGCCTCGGGATCAGCCCTCCTGCAGCAGGGCTGGCACTGCTGGATCTGGGTAAGCACACAGGGAGCTGCTGTGCCTTGTGCAGCAACTGCCCTTCCCTGCTCTTAGGAGCAGGAATGGGGGAAGCAGGCTGGAAGGAAGAGCTGGTGAAGCTGGAGTGATCTGGGGGGAACCCAGGTTTGTCTCTGCAGTGTGCTCCCCTCCTTGGCTCTGCGTCCCCCTGCGTGCTGCAGGCTCCAGCTCCCAAACAGCCCCTCTCTCTGTTTGTAGGCTGAGCAGCAGGAGCCCAGCCATGTGTTGGTTCTGCACTGCCTTCCCCTGTGAGGACTGAGGGAGCTTTCTCTGGCCAGGCCCATGGAGCCCAGGCCCAGGGCCCTTCCTCCCTGAGCTGATCCCAGCTGTGCAGGGACAGAAAGCTGCAGTGTCCCTCAGCTCCTGGCAGGGCAGTGCTGCTGTGTCTGGGGGCCGAGGCAATAATAAGCCATTACCTAACTCAGCATGTGCCCTCTCTGGCCAGGCTGCTGGTTAAAACCCTTCATTAAAGACAGGCATTGACTGAGTGCTCTGCCCTGGCACCTGTGTGGGTCACAGGGCTGGGAGCACAAGGTTTTCTGATGCAGAGGGATCCACTGGAGTTCAGCTTCCTGGCCTGGATTCTGCTGGGGCTTCAGGCCTGTCTTTCAGTCAGCTGGGGTCTCCCAAGTGTGTAATGAGCCTCATAAACTGCTCCTCCTTGCCCAGGTATCTGCAGTACTGATCTCTGTCCAAAGTCCAGGCAGAGATAAGGAAACCAGTGTGACACACTGGGAGTGGTGCTGCCCGACAAACAGGTAACTCTTAGCCAAGATCCAGCTGATAGCTGGTGCTTCCAGGCATCTTTATCCAACCCAGGAGACACTGTGGTCACTTCTGCCTGGGATTTCCTTCCTTGGTCAGAAAATGGAACAGGAGACACTGCAGAAGAGGAAGTATGTCAGACCTGTAAGGTAGGAGAGCATTTTCCACAATGTGAAAGCCCTTGAATCAGGGGCTTGGGTTCAAAGTACCTTAGCCCCAGAACTGAGTGATAAGAGGTGACATTTTGGGCCACAGCTGGGTGTGGTGCCATAGCTTCAGCCAGTTGGATAGTCTGGCTGCTTTTAGGACCCTCACAAGAAGTCCCAAAGTGTATTGATCTTTGTGCTCCAGAGCTAACAGTAACTCTTTAATCCTCAGAGCTACAGTGCTGTGGGCTTGTTCACATCATGGGGTTTGCTGGCCAAACTTCCTGTCTCACGTTGTTTGTCCTGATTTTCGAGGGGATGAAACTTGTGACTGTTTTTAAGTTACCTCCCAAATCACCCAGACCTTCTGAAAAGGCAAGACATGCAGGGAGAGACAACATGATGAATGCTTCCTATAACTTGTCTGGTTGTTGGTGGGAGAAATCACTTCCTAACTGAGGTACATGAAGAAAAAGGAAGGACTTCAGGTGAGGCAGGCAGCTCAGTTACACAAGCTCAGCACGACTTGCCCAGGTACTGCAAACATTTTGAAGTCCACATGCAGGCAGTAGTTTTCCCAAAGCCATTTTTGTCCATTGGGCCTATGAGAAGATGAGAATGGGAAGTGAAGATTGATAATTCAGGCCTAACTGTAGGCAGCAGGCAGTGTAAATGTAATTTACAAGGAAGGTTAAATTGAGTGTCTTCAACTGTCTTGATAAGCCCAGGTACTCAGGCTGAAAGATAACTCCCGGCATGGCTGAATCAGCAGAAGGATCCAGTGTTCTAATTCCAAGTCACTCCAGCTTAGCAACTCCTTGATCTTTATCAGGAAAGGTACCTGCCTGCCCTGCTGGGGCTGCTATGAGTCATGGGCTGACAAGCACCAAGCCTGGGTGGCTCTGCTGGGGGAAAGGAGGTGACTCTGGGTGGGCAAAATCCCACCACCTGTGAGAAGAGCAGGGCTGGCCAGGCCTTAGTTCCATGTGCTTTTGGGCAAGGCATGGCTTTCTTCTGGCCCCTTTGAATGTCCTTCCCCTTCTATCAAGGTGCTAAGAGAATTGAACAATACCACATACAATGGAATGGTACCAACAGTGCCATTCCAGGTGTAAAAAAATCTGCTAAATGCCTTTCCCCAAAAAGAGTTGTTTCAGCTTTGCTTCACAAGAGCAGTCCTTGTCTTTCTTCCTGTAACAGCCAGGTTGGTGCAGTGTGCCAGAAGGGCATCATGTGCCCCAGGGCTGGGGACACTGGACCTGCCCTGGGGCAGCCTTCGGAGCCCCACTGGAGCCAGACTGCTTGGTGGTGCACTTGGAACACTGATTGCCCTTCAGCAGTGACTGTTTTGGGGTCTGTTACTGCTTCTATGGCCAGGCCTGGATATCTGCTGTCTGCCAAGGAACTCATAATAAAGGAAAGAATTGTTGCAAAAGCAGAAAACTGCAAAACCAAAGGAACTGCATCACTTCCCAGCACCTGCAGCTGGGGGGCCCTTCCTCCCAGTGGCTTCTGGGGGTGAGAGCCACCCAGCCATGCTCCATAGCTCCCTGTGGGTTGGATGGGGGTTTTGTGCAATCCTGATATAGTGCAGGCATTCCCTCAATTTTGGGGAGCTTCAATCCTACGGATCAAGCATGCTGGGCTAGGGCAAGTTGACAGTGCTGACAGGCTGAGATCACCAGTGGCTCTTGATTCATGCATTCCTATACATGTGCCACAAAGTCCAGGAAGAAAAACAGCCAGCTCATCCTGGCTGTGGGGCAAAGGTCTGCATCCTGAGTTTGTCCCTCTAGGATGGTGAGAGCAGCCCCATCTGCCACCCATGCTGGGACAGGGAGTGAGGGGACAAACACAAGGGTGGGGGCAGGGGTAGCTCTCAGCTCCCCACTTTCTTGGCCCTTTATCTTACTTGGTCCTAGCTGAGTCACACACAGTCCTCCCCCACCCTTCATCATGGCCCCAAGAGCCACAGTGCTGAAGGGAGGGACAGGATGTTCCAGTCCTGTGGAGTCTCTGGTGTGCAGTACACTGGCATTCCCCAGGAACAAAATGGAAGCACGTCTGCCCCTCATCCTCCATCTGGGCCTTGGCTCTTTGCACACACTGGAGGGACCAAAGGGCCTTTTCCTCCCCTCTCTCAAACCCTGCTGATGTCAGCACTGGGCTTAGCAGCTTTATTGTGGGGAGGCAGGCACCAAGCTGCCACATGGCCTCTGCCATTTCTTTAGAAACCAACTTGAAAATAAAAAGGGGGAAAAAAAGAACAATAAAATATTTAAAAAAAAAAAAAAAGGAAAAAAAAAGAAGTAAAGCAACAAGGGAGAGCAGAGGGCTGGAGAGAGCCTGACAACCAAGCACCACCACCCAGCATCCACAAGGACACATTACAGGGGAGCACTATGGTTTAAAGCAAGCAGAAGGAATGGTCCCTGTCCCCACCGTGCCCCTACTGCCATGGTAAAAATGTCAGTCCCTCTGCCAAACCCCACACAGGCAACACAGCCCTGGACCACCAGTGGGAAAGCACAGCGGGAAGGAATTGTGTCTCTCCTTTGCTTGTAGTGGATCAAAACCAGAGGATGGCTTCTGTGACACAGCCAGTAAGGGGGGAATAAAGAAAATGCTCCTTGCCAGAGTCCTTCCTCAGTGACCCAAAAGCCCTACCTGGCTTGCAAACTTAAAAAACCCATCACAAGCAAACCTCAAAGAAAAATAAAGCAAGGACAAGCTCTCTTCACTATGTCATTTTAATTGCATCAACACCCAGAAGTACACATGCCAAGAGCCACCCATCCAAGAGCATCCTTCCATGGTGGGTCTTACTTTCACACTCCTTTCACTCAAAAAAAAAAAAAAAGGAAAAGAAAAGAAAAAAGGAAAAAATATAATTGCACTGGTTGATGTACAAACAGAGTCTTCCCTTTTCACACATTGGTGGGTTCTGCTGGAACAGGAAGGTGAAGCCCCAGTGTGTGCCCGGCGTGGCCACAGCAGCTCCCCAGGATCCGAAGAGTTGTACAAAACAGTAAGGTTTTCTTACAAACTGCAGTGTTTATTGGTTGGCTTTTTGGCTGGGCTTTTTTTTTTTATGTTTTCTTTTAAGTTTCAAAACTAGGTTTTGGGTCACTAATGGCTTGTATCTTTTATCTACAGTAAATTTAGCTTAAGTTTTTATTTTTAGGAATGTGTAAGGCATTTTGGTAAGTTAACTGTAAGGTCCAGGGTGAAGACTTGTCAAACTGAAGTCCCTTCCTTTGAACTGTCCTCTTTCCCCTGGAGAAGGAAAAAAGAAGTGTGTTACTCTGCTGGGCCTCACCCTTATTCTCATGACAGCTCAAGGCCCAAGTGATTTCACAGATGGGCCAGGTCCTGCCTTTAGGGCAGGAAGGACCTTGACAACCATCTCATGTGGTCTCAGGGCTTCCCAAAAGCCACCCAAATGGTTTCTGGCAGCAAGGACCACCTTGTCTCCACTAGTGAACTCCTGCCTGCTGCACACTGCCCCAGGGCCTCCACCAGCATCAAGGGGAGGGACATGGCCACCACCAGTACCGTTTCCTGAAGCTGTTCTCTTAACTTCTTCACCATTTCTCTCTCTTTGGCCAGTTTGTCCTGGGTAACCTTGAGTAGCTCCTGTAGTCTGATTGCTGCCTGGCCCAGGTCCTTTGTTAATTTTTTTTCTTTTTCAAGTCTCTCCTACATGGCAGTCAAAAGAAGGCACCTGCCTAAGCCTCCCTTTGCCACCTGGTGACCTTCCCCCCTTCGCAACACCTTGTTCTCGCCTCAACAGGGAGAACAGGCACCCCCCAAAGCTCTCTCTGGCTCCCTGGAGATGCCATGGGCTAGGTGTGGATGGTTTCCCGGTGGGTGAAAAGCCCAGCCTGTGAGTGTTTGCCCAGGGCAAACTGATCTCGGCCTGCAGGGATGCAGAGGTTGTGGCCCTGCTGTCCTTTAGCCAGGGTGGAGCTCTCAGCCCTCTCCGGCAGGGTAGCCATGGGCCTTGCTCCCCAGTCCTCAGAAATGATGAATCATGCCCATAGTCCTGCTCAGACATGACTTTTGCTGTCGTGGTACAGCCAACTCACCTTGAGATGTTGGGCCTCCTCCTTGTCTGAAGCTGCTGCATGTTCAGCCAGTCTCAGCTTTTCCAGCTCTGCTTGCAAGCTGCGTGCTAAGCTCTGGGCCTGGAAAGGGACACTCAGTAAGCACAGAAGCCAACAGTGCCAGCATCTCCCACACATCCTGCTCCCGCCATCCCTGAGCGCCTGCTGGGTGTGTCCCGCTGAAGAGTTGGGTGGTACAGACACACAAGGCATTGCTTTTGCAATGATCCAGCTTCCACCAGGGACATGGCATTTCCCGCTTGGAGCAGCAGGAAACCCAGCTAAAGCCCACAACCCTCAAAGGAAAAAGCTGGCACAAGACATGGGGGGACTGGGAGAGCTGAATCTGAGGAGCCAGTGATGCCACATGGCTTTAGCACAGCTGTTGTAAGAAGTCCTTCAGACACGGGAGGGAACGTCTCACAGTGATGTCTGAGGTGCGGACAGTGATGGGGAAAAGCCTTCAGATTAATTCTTCTGTTTAGTCTTTGGGCCTCATTAGCAGCCAAGAATCCAGGAAGGCTTTGCAAACCCGGGTATCCTCCTCCCCCACACCCACCTCCTCAAGCTCCCGTGCCAGCTTTTGCCGCAGCATTTGCTCCTTCTCTGACAGCATTTCATTCTGCTCCAGCTGGGTTTTCAACTGTTTGAGAAGAGGGGAAAACACCCAGAAATAAAATTTACAAAAGACTCAAGAAATGAGCTTGCAGGGACATCACCAAGAGAACTGGGCTGGACAGAAGAAATAAAAACAGAAGCTTTCCCCATGGTACCAAAGGGCATCATTCCCCCTCTGCTGCAGATTGCTGATGGCAAGCCTGAGGCCTGCCTTAGCAGTGCCCAATTCTGCTTGCTCCTCAGGCAGCACCAGCTGGGATGTGGGATTAAAGGCATCCCATAGAGAAAGATGTGCCTGGCAGGCCCTCATGACTGGGAGAAGGCTCCACAGTTAACAGCATTAAAGGAGAAAGACAGCACTGCCACTGGTGAGAGGTGTCAGCCTGGACGGGAACAGCTGCTGCTAATGCCCTCAGCCCATCCCCAGCAAGATTTATGCAACCTCTGTAATCATCCTCCCTGACTGCACAGCTCAGTCAGGGTGTTGTCCCCTTCCTCTGAGGAGACTGAGCCCCCAGGGCAGTGTCACATGACACTGGCATGTCCTGCCTGCATCCCCCAAAGCTTCCAGCCTGATGCCAGGACAGAGGGCTCCCAAGGGGAACAGCCTGGTGAAAGCTGCCTGCTATGTTCCCTACAGGAACAAGGATACATGATTAATGGATGGGTGCTGGGCTGGCTCCCCCCAGCACAGGATGAGACACAACACAGCTGTGACAGGGGCTTATGCAGCTCTCCATGCAGTGAGAGATGGTGACACAGGACATGGGACATGGTTGAGGGTCAGAGCCTCCCCAGGAGTGGTCTCACCACCCTAACCTCATAGGGGTGCAAGGCGCACTTGGCTCAGCTTGTAACCCCACTACTTCTCCCTCCTGTGAGGCTCTTTGCCTCACTCAGCTGCTGCCTGACCTGAGGGATGAGCAGCAGGCCTGGCTCAGTGACACATCCCTGTGCCACAGCCCTCACACGACTTACAGGAGCCCGCCTACAGATAAAGCATGCCTGCTTTTTGGAATGCTTGGAAAACCAGCTCAGTTTCTGCCAGAGCAGGATAGTGGTATCCAACCCGGGCAGCTGGAGGCTCAACAGCTCCCATGGGTGCAGAGCAAATGCTTCCACCTCATCTGCTTAGAGATGGATGGATGGATGGATGGATGGATGGATGGATGGATGGATGGATGGATGGATGGATATGCAATCCCCTGCCCCAGGGTGGTGTTGTGGTGACAAGTGTCCAGTGGTGAGGCAGCTGTTTTTTCTGCTACACACCAGCTTGAGCAAGCCTTGCTGCTCTCCCTTCCTTCCCAGCCCCATCACAGGAGGGAAGACAGGCATACAAAAATCTACTCCTGGGTCCCAGCAATCGCCTCTGAACCTGTGGTACCCAGCAGCACCAGGTCTGCCCATGCAATGGCTGTGCCTTCCTGCCCTTCCTGAGCCCACTGCAAGGGTGTTGGCCCCTTTGCAAAGCTCCTTTGCAAACCAGCCCCAAGGACACAGCAGGCCAAGTCCCAGGGTCCCTCCTTACCAGGGCCAGCTCCTTGCTCTGCTTCTGTGTTTCAGTCTTTGCTGCCTCCAGCTGCTCCTGGGACTCTGACAAGAGCTGCCTCAACTGCCAAGGAGGAAAAGAAAACAACAAAAAAAAACCAAACTCTTTTTATGCACTTGTCTTTGGAACTCTTTGGCCCAAGGAAGCTTTTTTATGATGCAACATCTTCCCAAAGAGGTCATGGTGTCATCACATGCTGACCTGCCTGCTGATGCCTGCTCAAGTACAGACAGCCCTGGGACAGGTCTGTCTCACCTGACCCACAGAAACCATCCAGGAGCAGGAGACAGCACCGCCATAGAGATCTCCCTGATCCATCACCCTCCCCATGACTCTTGACTTTAGGAGTCTACAACCCAGACTGGAGCAACCATCTCCGTTTCCTCCTTCTTTGCAAAGCTGCAGATCCCTGGGGCACTTCCCAAATGCACAGGGCACTCCTCAGATCTTCAAAACGTGCATGGGTGGGGAGTCAGGGTTAGAAAAGCAGCAGCCTCCACACTTACAGCTCCAACTTCTTTTGTGTAGTTCTGGCGCTCAGAGCTGGCTGTCTCCAAGTGATTTTCCAGTTGTGTTTCCAGAAGAGAGGTGTATTCCTTTAGCTGTGTTTGAAGAGAGGAAAGCAGGAGGAAGTTGATTGAGGTCCAACACATCCAAAACATCCTATGGTTAATGTCTGCCCTCTCCAAGAAAAGTCAGGAGATGGGGCCTGATTCAACCCAAGGACAGCGTGCACCTCTCTAGCACCTGTGCAGAGACCTCCCCTCCCCAAAAAACCTCACCTGATCTGTGCTCTGTAGATCTGTTTTCAACTTCTCTACCATGCTTTCCAGGGATTTCAGCTGCAGGCGTGACTAAAGCAGATAGGATCAGAGAAGGACACTGAGCACCTTTGGCTTAATCAAATACTGGCTGCTGACTGACTCCCACCTTTCCCACTTCATCCTGCACCTATCAGGCAGAGGTCTGGCATCCAAAGGAGCTCCACAGAGGAGCTCTACTTCCCAGGGAGCACAACCCACACAGGCCATAAATGGTGGAGCAAGGCAACAGCTCTTGCCTGCAGTGTTTCAGGTGGCTGCAGACAAATTTCAACACCCGAGAAACCAGCACCAGACTCAGCACAAGCTTCCTGCTGAAAGCACTTTTTGGTTTGGAAGCAGCAGTTTTCCAGTGAGGTGGCATAGACTTCATTACTAAGAGAGGCCAAGCTGCCAGAAAAAGCACTTAAATCCAGGCTGGTTTTTGAAGAGGACTCAACAGATGCTCCAGTTTTTGGAAAGGAGGAATTCACCTCCTCTCCACTGAGAGGCAGGATTGCTCTGGGAGCTGCCCTAGGCACCAGACATTCTTCCCATCACGAACACCATGAACACCATCAGTGGCCACGTCACCCTGTGCAATCCTACACCAGCCCTCAGCAGTGCTGGCGCTGCAGGAGCCAGCAGTGGGCTGAGAAATCAAACATCTCTTGTACAACAGCTTCCCCCACCTCCCTGCAGTCCCAGTAAACTCCAAAACCCCACGTGGATGGAGAGCAGCCAGACCATGGAAAATAACTCAATCTCAGTTCTGCATTCAAGAGGGAAGATTCAACATGAGGAGTGCTTTTTGTCAGCCGGCTTGGTGACAGGAGGGGTAGATTTGTAGAGAAAAGAAAGTTCCCGTGTCTCGGTGTTCAAAGGTGGCAAGAACACTGATGGCCACCAAGCAATTTATAGCAAACAGATCCCCTTCTCCTGGAAGTCTCCAGGAGCACCAAACCCAGGTGTGTGACCAACATGCACCTTTTGGAGCTCCTCTTCAGAGGCTGTCAGCTTTGCCTTCCACACCTGCTCCTCCTCCTCCACGCTCTTCTGCAGGTTTTTCAGCATCCCTTCCTGTGGGCAAATCTTCAGCTGAACCCAAACCTCCTCCAGCCCTCACAGGCTGAGCAGCGTGAGGGCTGGAAGCTTTGGCATACCCAAAGCCTCTCCAAGGAATCAGGTAGGCCAGGGGCTCCTAACCCCTATTCTGGCTCAACCACCCCAGTCATCAGAGCCCTTGCTGCGTCTCATCCCATCACCACCTTGCTGCTCCAACACAATTAAGCTGAAGAAGAGTTCTAGAAACTCACTTTTATCCTGTTCCTCTGTCTCACTGATAAATACTCTAGCACAGGACAGCCCCTCCCACCACACCAAGGGATGCCCACCCTGAGCTCATGGGCAGCCTGGGCTGTCCTCTCCAGAGGGATTCCCAGTGGGAAGCCAACACAGTGCAATGGGCAGGAACTTACTGTCTCTGCAAGGATGGCTCTGTACTGCTCACATTCTGCTTGTAAAGTGCTTTGCGCTTCCTCTGCCTCTTTTAATTTAAGAGCTGACTCCTAAAAGGAGAGGTATAGGAAGGAGAGAGAGATGAGAAGAAGGAACATGTGACCCTCCAGCACACCCTCACCCTTCCACTTTTCAGCCTTCACTTACTGGTGGCTCTGTTGTGATCATCTGCTGCTTTAGCACACCCACAGTCTTCTCCTTAAACTCCTGCAGCCACATGTCATAATCCTGAGTTTGGGAAAAGAGGACAAGAAAAAAGGAGGATGCTTAGGCATCTCCTTCCCAGGTGGAGGAGGCTCTGGTGGAGCCTGAGGAAGCCTGTCCCACCTGCTGTGAGGACACGGTGACTCCTGGGAGGGCGGAGAGCAGTGTCTGCTTGGTTCGTGTCTGGAGCTCGTCCAGCTGTTGGGCCAGCGCTTCCTGAAAGAGAGACAAACTGCAATGGATGGAGCTCTTGGGCACCTACTGGTCATGCTGACAACACTGGTCCTGCCTTTCTGTGCCTACAGGGCTGGGGAAACCAGCCAAGACAGAAAATGCTGTTGCTGGGAACCACAAAAACATCACTTCCAGTTCAACCATGTCTCTGGTTCCCCAACCATGGCCAGTACCAGTGATGCACTGCCCTCAAGAAAAATTTTGGACAGGCTTGCAGGAGAGTCGGACCAGCACTGTTCCTAAGCAGGCAGGCAACCCAGGGCAGGCCTCCCTGGTGGCTCAGGGAAGCTGAATGTTTCCAACACCAGGGAAATGCCAGGCTCACCTTTGCTTTTGTAGCAGCAAGCAGTTTCTCCTCACAAGCCTTCTCCACCGCGGTCAGCGCTTCCATTGCCTTCCAGTTCTTTTTCCGAAGGTCCTGTGGAGACCACACGGAGAAGGCAATAAGCCACAGGCCCTGCCAAGGGCCACAAAGCTGCTTGCTGGCACTGCAGGGGATTCCAAAGCCTCTGCTTAGGGAATTGGGCTTAGTCAGGAGTCTTTCATCCCATGCCCACAATCATTTCTTTCTCCCATCTTTCCAGTGGCTCCACACAACCCCATTGCTCTGGCAGTGCCCTGGATGGGACAGGAGCTCCAGAAGCATGCTCAGGATGCCTGCAGGAGACACAGGCCAAGTGCAGGGATGCAAGGTGGCCTCCACACAAGTGACACCACCTTGCAGGAGAGGGATAAGGAGCAGAGGAGAAGGAAGGTGTGAAGGAGCCTTCTCAGGGATTGCCTTGGCCCTGCCAGGGTAGGATCTCTCTGGCTTAGCAGGTCCTAAACCTTCCAAGAGAATAAGGGACAGACATGTCATCTCAGGCAGCCCACCAGCTCCAGCTGCACAGGCTGCCAGGGGTATTCCTGCTCTCTGGCATCAGCTCCAGGGCTCTGTGGGGCTGGAAGAGCCTCTGGCCACAGCCTGGAGCCATCAGTAGGTGACCACGATGGGTTGTCTGTCACTCACGTACGTTGTTTTTCACCTTCTGTTGCTCCATGGCCTCCCGCAGCTGTGTGGTTTCCCTTTCCAAGGCTGAGAGCTGGTTTGTCTTCTCCTGGAGTCTGGAAGGGGAGGATGCAGGAGTGAGCCTGAGCAGTCACCTCCCTCACGGGTAGCAAGCTCCCGAGATGGAGACCACAGCCCTTCCTATCCTGGTCTGCTCTGGGATCTACACACAGCAGGAGGAAGAGGGAGCAGGACTAAAAACCACAGCCATGGCAATACTGGAGTGGGATCTGGTTTTCTACCCCTTTACCAGCAATAAAAAGCAATCAAGCAGCTGGCTGGCTGTACACACACAGAAAGAGGAAGAAGCAACCAGATGCAAAGGCCAGGAATTGCAGCTTACACAACTGGGACTGCTCCTATATGTGGCTCATTAAGGTGAGAGAGCCCACAGCTCTGCATTTTGAAAGTATCATCCCACTATCTTGAGCAACCCTAAATCAGGCCTGCCAAGTAGACAGCAGAAAGCTGCAGGTTCCTTCCACACCCTCACATCCTCCATCTGCCCTGAAAGGACCCTCAGTTTGAGCAAACCAAGGTTCAGGTCCTTGAGAAGAACTACTCAAGTCTCTTGGGGTCAACAGCTCAACAGCTGCCTTCCTTTAGAGGGATGCTGGAGGCTTGCTGGTAAAGGGGACACCTGAGAAATCTTCCCCGTATGCAGAGCCTGGGCCTTTTTGTAGGTGCCCAACACATGGACAAGGAACAGGAAGGACTCATGACAAAGGGACTCCAGTTAGATGCCAGGAAGCCTGTCTGTGCTGGGAGGGTGGGGGAAGAGGTGATCAAACACTAGAATATGGACCCAAAGTGATGGTGAATCTCCATCCCTGGAGATACCTGGAAATGCTTTAAAAAAACTTCCTCTGGTTGGCCCAGCCTTGAGCAGGGACTTGGACCAGAGACATCCCACACCCAGCACCAACACCAGCAGAACCTCCTGTTCTGTAGGAGTGGTCAGACTCCATGTGCCTGCCAGCAATTCAGTTCTACTTTAGAATGGACTGGCTGTTATGTGGGGCCAGCACCAGAGCCAATTAGTATTTTAAAGAGCACTGTTGGCCAGGATTGACCTTGACCTCCTCAGCTGGGCAGCCCCAAGCCTGTCTGGAAGGCAGTAAGTCCTCAGCCACAGGCTCAGTGCTTGAGGAAGCCTGGGACACATGGACAGCAAGCTGGAGGTTCCACTGCAAGATCTGCACCTGGACCCACCTTGACTGCAGCTGCTTCATTTCTGCTTCATTGGCTGCCTGGAAGAGAGAAAGCACTTTGATTACCTGCCCCAAGCATGTGAGACAGGTCAGCCCTTTCAGTGGCACCCCAGAGAGGATCCCAGAGCAAAGATAAATCAGGGACTGTGCAAGCAGGGTCACTCACTCCCCTCCTCCCATCCCAATTAAATGAGCACACAACCTGCAGGTCTCTGTCTTTTTCTGCCTCCCGCATCTGGCCTGCCTCCAGCAGAGCTTCGATGGACTTGATCCTCTCCAGAAGCTTTGCATTCTCTGAGCTGGCAACCTGCAGTTTGCCTTTCACACTGTCCAACTCCAGCAGCTTGCTTTTAACCTCTGCCTCGGAGCTCAGCAGCTTGGCCTGCAGCTCTGTTGGAGGGAGGGGTGACAAACACAGTAGGGCAGGTGCAAACAAACCCGGAGACTTCCCACCCAGCTCTGTCCATGCAGGATCTTAGCCAAAGAAGCCTTGGCCATGGATGCATTGAGAAGGCACAGAAAGGGCAGGCAGGGATGCAGGACAGCACAGGAGAGTGGCAATGGAGTAACATCCTGGGATAGAACCAGCCCATGTCTTGCTCACACCAACACCAGGCAGCCTAACTCATCCCTGGATCTACCTGTCCTGCCCCAGCTGGCTCCACCAAGCTCTCAAAGTCTCCAGTCTGCCCTACAGCTCTCCCCATGCTGATCCCAGTTCCTCACCAGCAATGCTCTGCTGCTGCCCTTTGGTCTTTTCTGCATCTGCCAACAGGCTCTTGTAGCTGCTCTGGGTTTTACGGAGCTCATCGCTGACCTCATCCAGCCTCTTCTGCAGCATCACCTCTGCCTCCCGTTGGTAAGCCTGCATGGCAGGAAGAGAAGGTTTCCTGGAGTGTGACAGACATCCCAGCCAATTTGAAGCAAAGCTTCATGTGTCACATAATGTTATTTTTAAACTGTGTTTTGGGGGGATTAAAATCCTCCTGCCAAGCTCCCCCTGTGCACAAAGCACCCGGCATTGTGCTCACTTTTATCCCATACCAGCCCCCGACAATGGGAAGTACACAATACCTAAATGTCTCAGTCCTGGGCCAATTCCATGGCCAATCTCCCCTCTGGAGAGCTCTGAAAAACCTCTTAAAGCCCTGGTTCGAACTGCCCCAGCCCTGCAGAGAGAGGTGCTGGCACAGGGCTTTGCAGAACAGAGACACCCAACCACGTTTCCACACGTGGAAGAATTTTCTGTGTGATTTGGGCCAGGGAATACTTTTTATTTTCCACCACAGAAAGCAGCAAGGAAGAGGCCTGGCCAGGGCAGGCATTTTGATGAGGAAGGCAAAGGAAGAGGAGGAGGATGAGTTGCAGCTTTATAGGTACAAGTGACACCATTGCAGAGGGAGAAAAATTGCTTTGCTTGGCAGGGACAGGAAAAGGTAAACCAGCAGGGATGCTTTCAGCAGCACCAGGAAAGCAGAGCTGCTCTGGTTTTTGAGGATTTGACTCAATATCCTCAGCTCAGAGCTCCAGGTGTTACTGTGGAACATGTTCTCCCTAGCACCTTAAGCACATCCCTGACTTTATAGAGTATTCCAGCCAGTGTGATTTATTTAATTAGCATTAAGGTGTGCAGTGAGCTGACAGCCCTGGAGTTCTCCCAAAAGTATATCTAGGAGCTCCTGCTTTGAGCCAGGGAGGCAGCTCCTGCCTTCACACCAGCTGTGTGCTCACATCACCCTCCTTGCTCCTCACCTGCAAAAGCAGCAGGAGCCAAATGCAGCTCACCTGAAGGAGAGCCACATCCTCAGACACACAAAAAATTAAGAGCAAGGATATGGAAGGCCCCTTGCTCTAGGAACTCCTCTACAAAACTGTTTTGGCATGTGGAGATAAAGGTCTCCTACACCACAGCCCCTTCTTGAAGAGGCCAGAGCAACCCAGAGACACAGCAGATTTCCTAAGGACATCCCTCACTCCGTCCGCTACAGCAGGATTAATGCTCCCAGCACAGAGCTTAGCAACATCCCGCAGGATCCCAGCAGGAGCACTGTCAACATCCCAAGGAGATGGCTCTTCCCTGTGTGAGTACAGCCTGCCTGCCAGCAACACACCTTTGTGTGCTCGGAGGCTCTGCTTGGGAGGTGTCCTTTCAACACCCCTAAAAACCCCAAACCCAGCCACTCCCTGCTGGCAAACAAAAAAGCCACCAGCTCAGTCTCCTACACCAGAGAGAGAGAGTAACAGGCTTAAAACCATCTGAGTTTGAGAGAGCACCTGCAGAATGGCTTCAACCAGGCATCCCTGGGCTCTGATGGTGATGCTACACAAGGAGCACACAGAATGTGACAAGCTAATGGGGGGGAGAGCAATGAGGAAGCCTGCCAGGCAGCTTCCTTCCCAGCCATGGACATTCATCTCTCTCCTAGCCCTTTCCATGGCCAAGTGCACAGATCCCCTGCCATTTAGCCACCCATCTCTGCAAGAGGAAAGGTTTGCCAGTGCCTGCCTGACCTGCAGCTGCTCGATTCGCTTCTCTGAAGCTGCTGCTTTGATCTCCCAGCTCTTCCTCTGCTGCTCCTCTTGCTGCAGCACCTCCGACTTCTCAGACAGCTCTTTCATCAGCTTGCTGCACTCCTGCCTCAACTTGGCCAGCTCAGCATTTTGCCTGCAGCAACAGAAGCAGGGTTACTTCAGCCCACAGGCCAGACAAACCTCTGTGGTGTTGGCTGGGGGAAACACATCCTCCTGTGGGCCGATACAGGACTTGAAATGGTGAACTTTGTTTGCCTGTTTCTAGGACACTCCTGGTCCTTCAGGGAGGGGGTGTAAAGAGCCAACAAATCACTTTTAAAAAAGTCCTGTTTCAGTCACAGGAGACATTCCTTTCTTATGAAGTAGAGGACACATGGATATGTGTTCCCAGACACAAGAGGAAGCACTACAGCTGGAGTCCACTCTGTAATTATTTGCCTGCTGTTAATCACCAGTCATTTCAGACTGTCTATAAAAAGGAGTGTGAAATTCTTCTACCTAGCTCCTATTTGTTCTGCACACACTGCGGGTTCTCTGCAGCATCACTCCTGTCGAAGAGCCAGCTGCATTTCTTCTCAAGTTTGTGAGTATGACCTCCCCTATGGGGGAAAAACACCACAATGCCTTCTGATCCTCCTCTGCCTGTTGGTTCTGGCATCAGCACAGGTGACCCCACAGGAGAGAGGGATTCCCTACCCTTTCACTTGGGAAGAACATCCTTGGTTCTCCTGGTGCACCCCCAAAAGCCATCTGGCAAGCTCTTACTCCCTCATTCCCTCCTCTACCTCCAGCTAGTTGTGGTGTCTGCAGAAGTACCTTTGGGAAAAGGGGTGGCCAAGCCAAGGTCTGCCAGAGGGTAGCACCAGGCTCCATCCCTCCCCCCAGCCTTACTTGCTTTCCATCTGGCTGGTAGCCTGGTTGAGAGCATCCCTCAGGATGGAGTTCTCCTGCTGCAGGCGAGCCAGCTGCGTGTTGGGGCCGTTCTCGAGCTGTTCCTGCAGGGTCCGGATCTAGAGGAGCCCAACAGGGGTTAATGCCACCACCAGCCCCTTTGCTGCCCCTGCTGAAGCCCAGGAGATGAGCAGGAGGGACTGGCAATGCAGGGCAGTGTCTGCTGATGCTGACAGCCCTCAGAGGTGCAACACCCCATTAAGAAACTCCAATATTTCTCTTCTCCAAAGAAGTTTGGAGGTGGCTTAAAGGGGTTTTAGGGGTATTTGGGGAGTTTGAGGGGCAGCAAGTGGGTCTTAGAGGGGTGTGGGGGGACCTGAATGGGTTCAGGAAGGGATTTGGGGGAGTTTAAAGGGTGTTTAGGGGGCCTTTAAAGGGGTCTGAGGGGTAACTTGGGCACCATGGCCCAGGAGCACCACAGGGTCTCACCCCTCCCTGAGGTCTCACCCCCTCCCACAGCTCAGCCTTCTCCAGAAGGTCACACATCTGCCACCAGCAGCCACCTGGCAGAGGAAGGAGGCAGGTGCAGAGCACAGCCTGGGGCTCACCTTGCCCTGGAGCTGCTGGGTCTCACTGACATGGTCCTGGTAGCTGGCCTGCATCCGTGCCTGCACTGCCAAGATCTCCCGCTCGCGGGCCAGCAGCTGCTCCTTCAGCTTGCCCTCCATGGCCACCGCCTTGGCCCGCTCAGCTGCCAGCTCCTTCCAGGAAAGGAGGCCCCCAGTTAGTCCTCAGAGCACATGTTTCCCCATTTTAAGAGGATGTGGCCTCCTCACTCAGCAGACTACAAAGTTTAGGCTTTTCATTGCTGCCCCCATGCCCAGGTACATTTAGCACTTACATTTCCTCCTGCATATTGTTTTGGGCTCTGTGGCCACTGGATGCCACTGTTGTTCCATGTTGGGCCAGCTAAGAGAAAGGAGTAAGACAGCCTGGAATTTTATTTTCCTCCCCCAGGATAAATAACATCACACAACATTTGGGATAAAGCAAAAAAATTAAGTAGATGGACTTGACAGCCGCAAGTTCAGCAAGGCAGGGATCTGTTCTGCCTCCAACACCAAAAAAGAGGTGGAGGCAGGGAGCTGAGCCAGGGAAGGGCACTGTAAAAAGGATCAGGTTCCTTACAAAGGCACCATCTCAGCTTAGGGGAGCTGAAATGAAGGATTTGCTTTTCTTCCTGAAGGAGAAGCTACAATCTCTTACAGAAAGGTTTTTCCCCTGCTTTTCCCATGGCTGCCAATGGGCACTACGCTGTGGCTCTTTGGGCTGGCACCTCCCCAAACTGGAGCAGGCCAAGAGAGGAGGGCAGGGGGGATCTCCTCCCCTTTTTGGGAAGAAAACAGCCAACAGGTGAAGGGTCCAAAGAGCCCCATCAGGGGGCCAAGATGTGGGGAGCAGGAGGCACATGGAGAGCCACCATGAGCAGAGGCCACACCGGGGATGCCAGGAGGGCCACACAGGGCTCACCTTGCTCAGCTCCCGCAGTTTGTTCCTGGCAGCAGCTGCATCCTCCTGCTCGGCAGAGAGCTGCTTCTCCTTCTCCTCCAGCTGGCGTTTCAGGACAGCAACCGGGTCACCCTTCTGCGTGGCCTGCCAGCATGGGGTGGCATGTCAGAGGGGACCTTCAGACCCATCCCCTCCAGCCCACACGCGTGACATCCTGCCCTCTGCTCCACAGGAAAATTCAGCTCTGCTCTCCAAGACACCCTCAGGGCTAGCCTGCCTGAAAATGGGGTGCCTTCCCTCCCCTTGCACTTCCCGAGACTCAGCAGAGCCCTACCGTGTGCCAGGTGTCCTGGATGATCCCTGCTTTCTCCGTCAGGATCTCGATGAGCTGCTGGGCCTCCCCCTCACTGAACACCATGCTGCTGACTGTGGACACCAGTGTCTTGTAGGGCAGGTACAGGGCCCCATCTGAATCTGCAGGTGCTATGGAGGAGAGAGGAGGGATTGGCACTTCTGGGGACAACAGCAGAAATACTGTATCATCTCAGCTGGCTTCAGCCTCACAGCTGCCATCTCAAACCTCCATCCACTCAGATTTCCAGAGTCACATTTGGTACTCTCTGAGTGAGAACAGCAGGACAAGTGCCGGCACTACACATGTGCTCCTTGAGTCAGCTGTCACCTCTGCCTGGCTCAGCAACTGGTCCCAGCACCTGCCATCATCCTCTTACCAAAGTGAGAGATTCTCAGCAGGAGCTGGGAGTGCTTTGCCAATGCCAGGGGGCTCAGACATGTCGGGACCACAACAAAATACAACCTTGCTGAAGGATGCCACTCCACACAGTGGTGCTGGTGACAGCGAGGTCATCTCCCTTCCATTAGCCAAGTTTGTTCCAGCTCTTTGCTAGGGGAGCAACATAACTCCAAACCCTTCCCCTGCTAACATGGGAAAGCCAGGAAGCATCAGGGACCCTGCTGCTGTTGCAGGACCTCAGTGCACATGGTCATGATACACACAGGGAGGCAGGCAGTGGTTTAGGAGTTTCTGCATGTATCTATGGCCCAGTGGGCCATAGAAAACCACAGAAGGAAAAGCAGTTTGGAGTCCAGTAGCTCCAGAGCCCCTGAAGTAATTAACACCAGAGTCTCTTGAATACAAAGCTTTGGATGGCCCAAGCAGCAAGGTTCAAAGAAGGAGGAGAAGGGGGTGCTGCAGGAGTTGGAGCAGAGATTCTCCTCTAGAGAATGGACCCCATGCTGGAACAGGTTCCTTCAGAACAGGTTCCTCCCAAAGGACTGCAGCCCATGGAAGACCCCGCACTGGAGCAGGGGAAAGGTGTGAGGAGGAAAGAGCTGCAGAGAGTGGCTGTAACAAACTGACCACAGTCCCCATCCTCCAGCACCACTCAGGGATGGGAGGCAGAGGAGTCAGGATGGAAGGAGTGAAGCTGAGCCTGGGAAGGGCGGGGGGGAAGGTGTTGTTTTCTTTTCTAAAAAAAATCTCTGTTTCTCATCCATTTTAATGGGGAATAAATTCGTTTTCCCCAAGCTGAGTCTGTTTGGCCAGTAACTGCTAAGTGATCTCTGGTAGATCCATTTGGGATGGCAGTGCCAAGCCCTGGCAGCTGCCGAGTCTGTGTCCCCAGCCACAGCAATTCCCAGCAGCACAGCCAGGGCTGCTCCACCCCCTTGTGCAACCAGGGCCCAAGGCTTGGCTCACACTTTACTCATGCTGGCAACTGCAGGGCTGCAGGACAGCACATGGCAGCCTCTGGCTCAGTCCTGCTGCATGCAGGGACACACCAAGAGGAATTCTGCCCCTCTGCAGGTGGAGTTGTGGGAACAAAATACCCCGAGCCATTCCTGTCAGCTTTGCCATCTGTTTCAGTGCTGAGGACGTGTGAACACTTTGAACACTCATTTTTATCTGCCACAGAATAATTTGCTCCTTTGCATTTGAGGAGGAGAGGCCACAGCTGCTCAAACCACATTGGTCAAACGGCTTCATGGCACAAATCCTACCAAGAGGTTTCCTTTGCAAAATTCCACAGGAGCAGCTAAGACATCACTCCTTCCTTTCAGGACATGCAGGACTGGCCCTTCATAACCAAGAGAATCTAAGTTTGGAGCACCCAAAAACCTCCCAACTTAACAAATGATAAAAGTTCATCTCCCAGCCACAATTCCTCAGCTGTTACAACTTGGATTTAGGGCCGTGTTTTTCACATGGGTGCACACAACAAATCAGTCACCTCCACTTTCCCCAACACCACCCCTGCAATACCCTCCAGGAGCAGCTTCTAAAGTTGTCCCTAACCCCACCACCGTGTGGAGATGGCCTTTAGTAAAACCCTTCTCTCAGAAGGGCAGATTCAAGGGGTTTAACCTATCTTTGAAACCCAGCAGCTGCAAATGCCCTGCTGAGTAGCAAGCCCTCTTCCAAAACGTGGGTGTGGAAACTGCCAGGCTGCACAGCAGGTTTGGATGTGCTGCAGAAGGGCAGCAAGAAGGATTCTTTTAGTTTGGTGAGTTGGGGATTTTTTGGTAAAGAAAGAAAGAAATGAAACCTCTGCACATCACAAGACATCTCTGAGAACACCTGAGAGATTTCTCCCATGTGTCCACATGGGAACCCTTCCACAGGTCTGAAAGCACTCACATTTTTAGTGCCTGTAATTATCACTTAACCAAAAATAAACCCCAAACTATTCCCACTGGTACAATGAGAGGCAAGAATCCAGCTAGAGAGCTGATTTTCCCCTCCCTACACCTTTTTATACTCTGCAGAGTTCAGGACCACCTGACCTCTTTTGTCTCTGAGTCAATCAAGTAAGGCACAACTGATGATGGACAAGTTTTCCCTTCATTGTAAAAGACCCAAAGTCACTTCCCTCTAATTATTACAATCCTCTGCAGTATGAAACTGCAGTATAAAACTCCATCAATCCTCTCTGCATGAAGAATCCCTCTTCACCTCCACCAGAGGAAGAAATGCTAGCAGAGACCCAGCTCCATGGAGAAGTATGGGAGAGCTCCTCTGTACTTTTAGCAGTCAGGGTTCTATGGGGAAAACACCTCATCCAGGCTTCCCACCCAGATGTGCAGCACCTTGGCAGCTGTCCCCTCCCAGGACAGGGACATGCACCACTCATTCATTCCCATCTGCAGATCCCACAACACAACAGCAAATCCCAGAGGAACCTGTAACTCTCCAACACCCATGTGCTGGACCAAGGGGATACAGGCAGAGGAATCTGGCCTTACCTGGCTCGCTCTTCTTCTTGGATGCAGCCTTTTTCTTGGCAGGTCCATCGTGCTTCTGATCCTCCCGGGCTGGAAGAGCCTCGGTTTTCTTGATGGTGACAGAGCTGATGACCGGAGGACTTTGCTGAGTGCCAACTGGGGGCACCGCCACAACAGGCACCTCCTTAGGGGCCACCTCCCGCACAGGAGAACTTTTGGGGATGCTGACAGGGGGTGGAGCCAACACCGGGCTAGGAGCAGGCTCTACCTTTGCCACCTTCTTCTCCTTCTTCCTCTTCTCCTTAGGTGATGGAACAGGTTTCTCCTTTTCCTGGGGGACAACTGCCACCGCTGCAACTGGAGTCTCAACTGTTACAGGCTCAGGCACCACAGCAGGCTCAGGAACCACCTCCTTGGGAGGGTCCGTCACTTCCTGAGTAAGCTGCTGCTCTGGGATCTTTCCATTCGGTTTCTCTTCCTTTTTCTTTGCTTTTCCTTTTTTCTCAACTGGTTTTTCTTTCTTCTTTTTCTCTAATTTCTGCTGCTGGGTTTTCTCGAGCTCCTTGCGTTGCTTGGCCAAGGCTTCCTCGTAAGATGTCTCCTTCATGGAGAAGGTGGAGACCAGGAAGATCCCAATGGCTGAGATCACCATGAAACCTCCAAAGACCATAACACCCAGCGTCTGAGGGTCGTACACATCCATCCTGCCTCACTCTTCTGTGCCTGCAAGACACCAGGACAACTGTCAGGGGCAGGAGGGGGAGGAAAGAAATGCAGTGGCTTTTCTGAGCAGTATCTTCACATGGGTATCTGTGCCTTCCAAGGGCACCATGCACTGGGAAGAGGAACACTCCAGATTCACATGGCTCAGGTTGACCTGCCTGCACACCCCCAAGTCTGCGCTCCTCTGCTACACAGCCCATGCACAGGGGTCCAGCTGTACCTCAGTGACTCAATTCCATCTCCACAAGAACCAAAGAGAAGGAATAAAAGAACAGGGATGCAATCAGAGACAGCCACGAGCCTCATTCTATGTCCACTGGGGTGATTTTGTACGACCCTAAGCCATACCTACAGCAGTGAGAGCCCACTTTCAGACTGCTGGGAGCATGTTGGCCAAAATCAGGGCTTTCTCTGGAGCACCTGGCTTTTTCACTGCACCAGATGCATATCCAGGTGTCTTCTTCGGAATAAAATATCCCCCTGGGAGGGTAAAGCTTTTCAGCAGCCAGCTGCACACTGCTGCTGAGCAGCAGCAGAGACCACACTGCCTGCTCTGAGGTCTGGCAAGAAGGGTTCAGCCACAAGAAGGGAGAGATGCTGCTATTTCCACTCCTCTTAATGGCTATTTGAACCTATCCTGATTTTAAAGCCAGCTTCTGCTGGCCCATCCACCAGGGCATCACTTCCACGTGCCCCTGAGGTGGTTCACAATTCCCCACATGCTGGAGTCAGGTAGTTAATCTGGGAAGGGACACCTTCCAGGAGTTGCCATGGCTGTGGTTCCTTGTCATTGTTAATCAAAACAGAACAAGCAAAAATGCAAAATGCTGCTTAGCTGCCAGGAGTTCTCATCCCCATGCTGAACTGTTGACATTATCAAATTTCCTCTTTCAGGGGTTGTGGGTTGAGGAGGGAGGGAGGGGCTGGAAGGGGAGGAGGCAAAAATAAGGAGATCAGCATCTTTTCAAACCTCAGTGCATGCAGGGAGACACCTTAGAGGCCCTTCCTATTTAAGAGCTGGAGCAGCAAACTTCAATCTGCAGCTCAAAGCTGCTCAAGGTAGGGACAGTGCAGTGAAAACTCATCTCCAGAACCCAAGCAGGGGGTGCAGAGCTGGGTGCATCCCACTGGAGATACCCAGTCTGCCTGGGAAAGGATGTTCCAACCAGCAGCCCAGCTCCCCCTGCCCACCTCTCCAAGCACCCCAGGTAAAGCAGCAGAGAGAGAAGCTGGCAAGCAGGAGAGCTCTCCATGCCAGCTGGAACCAGCCAGCCCTGTCAGGGCCAATTTTCTACCCCAGGGCATGGCTGGAGATCCCAGCTGATACTACAGGCATCACTTATTACTATTTCACATCCACCCTGGCCATTTTGCACTTAAATGGCCTCGGACCACTCTACCCCAGCATATCTGGTGCCAAATCATTGCCTCCTGACTAGGGAGCATTGCTTTGGGATGGTCCCAACCAGGACAGACAGGTAATTCCTAACCCATAGGATGAAAAGGACTGGAATTCCTTTCCCTGTCAGCAAATAAAAAGTAGGGCTAGAGAAAACATACCCACGATCTTGTGCCGGGTTTAGGGCTACACTAAAGCACCCAGGAGCTGTGAACAAGGCGACCTACATTCCTCACCCAGCAACCCCAACATATTTGTAAAAATAAGCTCTTCTTGACCTCACAGCATCACAGCTTCAAATCTAGATAAAAATCCACTGCTCCAGCTTGGGGCAAGGGCATCCCCAAGTGCTGACAAATGCACTCCAACCCCACCAGCTGGTACTGCCACCCTCAAAAGCAGCTCGATAGAGCCCACAGGGGACAGGAATGGGGGAAGAAATCCCAATCTCCACTATAGAGGATGGATGAGAGGACAGAGACAGGGGTGGTGAGGTGGGTAAGATGGCAGTGCTGGATGTGGCTTCACAGCACTGGAACCGTGAGACTGCCCCACACCTCACCCCACAGGACTGTCCCCCAGCAGCCCTGCCAGAGCCCCAAACCCTCTCTCCCTCACTGAGAGCCTCACCCAGCCCCACGGGCTGCAGTAAAAGCTGCCTGTACCTTGCCTCCTGCTTTAAAGTCAGGGTGAGATAAGGATGTCAATCAGCATTGAAGCCCTTCCTAGCAAAACAAAGGCTCCCCAACAACCCCCTCCAGACCAAAAACAACACAGCAACAAAGCAGCAGAGAGCACTGAGGAGCTGTGAACCTGCAAAAGAGCCATGGCCGCTGCCAGAGCTCCTCCTGAAAGCAGCTGAGATGCTCAGAGAGGCCATCCAAGCTCCCTCCCTCTGCTCAACCAGGGGAGCCCCACGCTGTTCCCAAGGACAAATGTGCCAGCAGAAACTCCACAGGAAGGAGTGAGAGGTGCCAGCCAGGAAGCAATCACTGCCAGCAGCACTCTCATGGCAAATCTTGGTCCTGTCCCCACGCTTGTGCCCTGCAGCCCCATGCTGGCTCTGAGGAGCGAGTTCTACCTGTAGGGTTCCTCCTGTGGCTGGGACTTGGCATGACCAGCCCAACAACTTGTTCAGGGAAGAGCCCATCTTTCCAACGGTGCAGAGACAGACACACATGCTTGAATCAAGCCAGACTGGCCTTGGCATTTGGTGGATAAGGAAAAGTCTTCCTACGGGAACTTGCTGGTGCAGAGATGCCAGAAGCATTTATGCCACAGTGCATATGGAATGCACACTGCATATGGAATGCCATGGTGCATTATGCACCCAGGAGAGAAGCTCTGCTTTGACATTTCCTGACCTTGCCATCTTTGCACTTCCAAGGGCTGGAAGTTTGCTCCTGGATTTGCACAGCAAGACACCATCCTCCTCACAAGCACACGTGCTCTTTGGCAGGAAAGTCCTCCATGCTTCCCACCTGGACAAAGTCTTAGCCAGGACATGGCAAAATAGGGCACCAAAGGTAGTCTCACATTGACAGCCACGCTTTGAAGAGATTCAAAAACTTGAGGATCCTCCCTTCTGGTCCTCCATGAGATGTCACTCCTACAATGGCATTTTTCCATCTGCTTGGGAGAGGGTTGTGTGTCCAAGAGGTTGGTGGACAACAGTAGTTATCAGAATCCATGCTCAAAAAACCGAGTTCACATCCAACACTGAGCACATTGACTTCCATGAAGTTTCTGGAGCATCCTCCACTCCTCTCCCAGCCAAAACAGCAGAAATCACCTAATACCTTCATACACAAACTCCTTCCCCAGAACAGTTTGTCCAGGTAAAGCTTTTCCGCACCTTCAGAACAGGAATAAGATGGACAACTGACATTTCACTTAGCCTTCTCACATAAATGAGCTGGCTGAAATGCTGTGCTCTGACTCTTCACTCCTCTGGCTTTTCCCTTTTACCCATCAAGCTTCCCAAATTCCCAGACAGCAGCCCAAGAAACCTGACCTCCCTCACCTCCATGCACGTGCAGCCACCCCTGTTTGACCTAAGCAGAAGTCCAAGTTGCCCTAAGGAAGCAGAACCATAAAAGCACTGAGCCTTGCTGGTTTTTCAGCACTAAACAATTTCCAGGATGAACCAACCACAAACATGTGACATGACAGCACTGGGGCGATGCCCCATGTCTTGTGGTCACATTTGTCACTGACAGCTGTGTCAGAAACCAGGCTGGAACCATGCCACCTGTCCAGCCTGTCCTCCCCTCTGTGACCATATATGAAATCCATAGGAATTCAGTCTTTTTAAGAACCACCCCTCCACCAACCCTGGTTTAAATCACCCAGGCCACACAACAGGTGGGTAGGATCAATGGAAGAGTCAGGTCGTGCAGTAAATACAGAAACCTAATTTCTTTCCACAGCCAAAGGAAAAGATATGTTATCTCCTCCTGGTGTCGACAGGTGCTGCAGCTAGGAAAAGATGCTCTTTGCAAGCAGGACACTGTCCCCTCTGCAGTCCAAGGCTTCCACTTTGCCATGGTGTGCAGGTGGCATCTCAGTTTGGAGCAATGAAGGAGGGGTGAGGAGGGGTCAGAGGGCAGAGAGAGAACTGGATTCACACAGACGTGCTCTGCGTAACCCACAGCAATGCCTGCCTGTGATGCACCTGCAGCATCCCTTCCTCTGTATATCCCAGCAGCTTAAAAACAAGGAGGGAAAGGGCATGGACAAGGGAACTGGGAGGCCTGATCCTGTGAACAGCACAGCAGACCAGCAGCAGGAGAAAGCAACAGCACTGCCAGCAGATACACAACAATCACCAGATACTTCTCCTGGAGTTTTTCTCTCCTCCCTGTTGCAATAGAGAGAGACAAAAATTAAAAACAAACGAGAAAAGCCTGCATGCCTTGAGCAGATCCTGCCCACGTTGCCAGCAGCCTCTGTTTAAATACATTTTCTGTGTAAGTGACTGCGCATTTCCAGCCTCCCAGCAGCATGTCCTGCTCTATGCAGCAACTCCACGTAAGCCCATCATCAACAGTTATAGCTCGACTTAATTGAACGTGTCTCAGTGCTCCATTAGCTCTGGCAGCAGCAGCCAGCTGGCTTGAGCCTGCCAGCAGTGCTGCCAGCTCCCCTCCTGAGCCCAGGAGTGAGAAAACAGGTAGATAATACATGTATACATAGGAGAAGAGTGTAAAAGCACCACAGCACAGCTGGAGCTTGACTAAACTCTACAGTGGCTATTAGAAATTTTCTCTCCCTTCCCTGGTCCGAAGAGGCATTTGGATGCCGGTCCTCATCAGCTCCTCCCTGGGTCTCACATCCCAGGTAGCCCCGACTCCTTCTAGTTTTTTCCCGCTGATGTGGGGCTTCGACGTAGGTGAGAGCAGGCACTCCAAGCGCGGACACTTCTCCATCCCGCTCAGCCACGTGTGCAGCACACGCTCTTCCGCTGGAGCGCTTCCCCGGCAGGGCGAGGAGCGGGGCAGACCCACGGGAAGGCTGCTCCTGTCCCGGCTGGAGACACCGCACGGTGGGCGGGGGGGTCTCCGCTTATGGGGTCGATGCCTCTGTCTAAAAGCTCCGCGCTGCCGGGGATCTCCGAGCGCCAGCAGAGTTTTGTCGGGGGGGCTTAGTTAAGGAATGAAAAGGGACAAGGGACAGCGGCCGGAGCGCCGTGACCGTCTGTAAGCGCGGTTAATCAGATTAGCAATTGTCATCCGGCCGGCGCCGGGACAGGACGGCGGCGCTCGGGGCCGGGGGCAGCGCGGGGCCCGGACCTCGCCCTGCCCGCACACGCCGCCATTCCGCGCTCAGGGCCATTCATCCGCCCGGCCCCCGCCGCACGGACCGGCTCCGGGCCGGGATCCCCGCTGCTCCCCGCGTCGCTCCCCGCGGGACACGGCTCCGCACCTGGGGCTCCCCGCCCGCTCCAAG